>PVKA01046265.1:0-15036 GCA_004027165.1 Ctenomys sociabilis
CGGGGGCGGGCGGGATGGAGCAGGATGGCGGAGTCCGCCGCGCTGTCTCTGGCCGGTCTCAAGGGCTGGGCGGGGGCGGGGGCAGGTGGGATGGAGCAGGATGGCAGAGTCGGCCGCGCTGTCTCTCTTGTATGTTTCTATTTGTATTTCTTCTTTTCATTTATACTAGGAAGACTATATGATGTTTGCACATGTGTATCTGCATTCTAAAGGTTCAGAAAAAAATACCTTGGGCAAGGTTAAAGCTGAAGGTGTTCTGAGGTCCCCAAAGAAGGGAGGAACCAAGGACAATTTGGAGTTTTAGAATGTAGGTTGACCTCAGTTACTTCTTTTCTGTGGTTCTCAGTGAGCTTGTGAGGAAAGACTTCCCTATGGATGGGAGAGTAGTGAAGGCTAATGCTAGCATTGCCCTGAGTGGAATGATGGTGCCTCCCCTCATGTGGTTTCTTGTGACATGTTCATGCTTAACAAGTGGACTTGCACTGCTTTCATGTGGATTGAGAGGGCAATGTGGAGTTGGAGTTCTGTCCTCCCCCAAAGTTTAGAGCTGTCAGGTGCCAGGAAGCTGGGATTTTCAGAGAATCTTCTATCTGTTTGCTTTATTCTAAGCAGAGTCTCACAGCTTCCTCCTGCCTCCTGGACCACCAGTTTCCAAGACAAGAGAGTGATAGCAAGAAAATTCTTACCACATAAATTTTATCTTTGAATTATTTCCTTCTCCCCAAAGGCAAAACATGCTATATTTATCAAGCAATTGACTGAGAAGGGAAGGGCATAAAGTTTTATTTTCTACTGTCATTGTGAAAGTCTTCTCCTACCCATCAAGGTTAACTCTCAGTCATTACACAATTGGGCATATTTCATGCTAAGAGCAGAGCATAAAGCAGTACTTGGAAGACCCTCCCTTCTGCTGGCTGCAGGGTAGACAGGACAGAACAGTTCTGCCCTTTCTTTGTTACGCCATTGTATGTGCTTTCCATGACATTCCCAGAATGAAGCCTGGAGCTATGGAAGGGATTTGCTTTAGAGGCAAGTGTCACGCGAGGAACAGTTGGTAAATACTTGCATTCAATGTCTTAATTTTTTGTCTGTTGCCACACTGACTAGCTAGCATTGACACAGAACTGGTCACCAGGGAGTAATGAAGCCTCATCACCCAGAGGAGACAGACTTACACTTCTGCTTCTTGAAACTGATTCATGAGTTTCTTCCCCTCTATATGCATATAAAGAGGTGAGCACACTGAGTGGCACATGGAGTTGATACGTACACAAAGGTATTCCTGAGCTGCTTGTTTTAGTGGCACTGTTAACATATAAACTCAGCTTTTTCTTGTATTTGTTAATTTGTACAATCAAGACATTTTTTTTTTGTTCGGGGAACCAGGTATTGAACTCAGGCCCTTGTGCTTGCCAGGGAAGCACTTATTTCATGGAGCCATCTCCCCAGCCCCTTCAAGACATTCTTGGATGAGAATCATAACTGGATGACTAAATGAGATTCAAAGGATAGTCCACACATTTATGTTTGAGTATTTTTCAGTGTAGAGATTTTTCTTTCCTCACTTCCTCCCATGGCAAGTCCATGAAGTTGAAAAATGCTTCTCCACGACCTCCCTGAATAGTCTTTCTGATAATCCTTCAATTCAGACACTGAGAGTCCAAGGTGCCAGTCTGAATATGTAGGTGAGGAAGTGAGAAGGAAAGGTTGTGTGCTACCCTTAATACCAAGTTGGTCTGTGTCCTGATTAGTTTCATCTGAGCCTCCTTTTCCAGCCAAGTAGACTGGTGTGGTGTTCGTTAGAGGGTAAATTGGTACTGTCCTGCTCCCATGTGTGTGGGGGGGGGCAGGGGTGGCATAAAACAGCAGAACCCTAGGACTTCTGACTTGTATTTCTGTTTCCAGGTGTTCTCTGCTGGTTGAAAATTGGAATTTGGTGTTTTGGGGAAGATGAGTATTTTACATCACCAGTGAATACTGAACTTATGTGTATGATACAAGTGAGAGCATATCTAAAAATCCTTCTGGCCCAACAGGATGTATTAGCAAGGGTCTTCCTGAAATGTGGGTGCTGGGACACAATGTGGGTTCCATTTGTGTGGTCTCCTGTGGCCTCGTTGTTGACTTTTGAAGTAAAAGCCTGACAGCTCATAGTCCTTTGAATTAAATCATGCTGTACCTGTGTCCTATTATTTCATTTGAATTCCTGGAGAATATCAGATCTCTGGAAGAAATAGTGCTATTTATTTTATTTTATTTTATTTTATTTATTTTTTGTGTGTGTGTTTAGTACAGTGATTACCAGGTGTCACTACACAGATCGACTGTCAGTGATCATCCTGTATTCAGCCTTCCAAGTGCTTGGAGTACAGGCATGCATGATCATGCCCAGTTTCAATCACCATTTCAACATGCCCTGGGGACAGAGGCGGGGCTGACAGGGTGTGCCATACCATGGATGGAAAGCATACCCCTGCTACTGCGTAAGCAGACACTTTAATCTGCTGAGCTATTTGGCGAGCCCAGCACTAAGTTACTGATCTTGTCATTAGTCATTTCTTTGGAGGAAAAAAAATCCTTGGAAGGATAACATCCCTCCATCTAGTCACATGAGTGACATACATACAAAAGAATGGGGCCAATATGCAAATATTGTAAGAGCAGCCTTACCAGGAGTGAGTGAATGCCCTCTTCTCCACTGAAGTAGCACAACTGAAGCAAAGGGCAGATTCTTCAGAGTTTTAACTTTGTATGTTCATGTGAAACTTCAGTGCATATTCCTATTGCACTCAAGTATTTTCATCGAAATTATTGTGATAACCAGATGCATAACATAGGAATGAAAATGAACTGTGGGATAAACACATTTCGGTCACTTGAATGGCTTTTTTACTTGCTTGTATTTTAATTATGTTCATAGTGATATGAGAACAAGACATTCTAAGCTTCGTTACCTCTATGGGAAAGAATTTGTAATTAGGCCACTTACAGTATGGCATCATACAAGATGACAAAAAGCCTAGTGTAATTTTTCCTGAAGAAAGAAATCCAGGATTGTATGTTCAGTTCTGCATTCTCTGCCAATTTTCTGTACAAATACTGACCTACTGTCTGAAGTTTCCCCTAATTGATTAAGATGGGAAAAACATTTATTATTCACTTATTTCCAGGTGCACTATTCACTTTTCCTGGCTTGTGCAAGTTCTCTTTCCACAAATCTTCCATGAGTACATATGCTCATATACCCTAGTCATATAACTTCTTCCCACTTGCCTGGATGAATGCAATAACTTCTTGTGAGTAATAGATGGAGACCACTAAACCTATGCTATGAGGTGGATACTCCACCTTCTTTATTTTTAAACCTCTATTGATTAAGAGTCCAGAAAATCAGCGAGACCAAAAAATAGCACCATGTCTTGAGGGAAAGCAAAACCTAGGGGAAAATTTTGGACATATTGCTAGCTGTCTAATCCCCACTGAAACAAACTTCCATGTGAG
The DNA here is from genome assembly GCA_004027165.1 of Ctenomys sociabilis. Classification (NCBI taxonomy): domain Eukaryota; kingdom Metazoa; phylum Chordata; class Mammalia; order Rodentia; family Ctenomyidae; genus Ctenomys; species Ctenomys sociabilis. The sequence continues at coordinate 3,502 of PVKA01046265.1, forward strand.
GTTTAGTATGGAGGATGTTTCCTGGCTCTAATTTGTATGTGCTGCACAGTGCTGTCAGAGCTGTGGGATGTTCTCTTCAAGCTGAGTCCTTAGCTTCTCCTTGTGTTTAGACTGACCCATAGGCAATGAATAGACCCTCATCAACTTTGATGGATTTTTTGTTAGACATGTCCTGTTCTTGAAGCAGCATTGACTGTGAATTTGAGCAAGCTCAGGCTGGCTGGGTCCACAGATTTCTGAAGTATATTGAGCAAGTCTTTGGCAGCAGTGATCTACCACGGTCCTGCAATGCCTTTTACACATTTAATAAATTTAGAAATGTGCTTATATGCACAGTGAGAGAAAGTGCTATCCACTATCTAATAGACTGGCACTTATATTGGCCTAAGGTGCTGATTTCATCATAAACTATTGAGGCTGTGCTACTTGATGTACTATTTGGGCATGGAGTTAAGGTGTGAGTGTGTGTGTAGAGGACTGATAGTCCGTGTAACTCTGGATAAGAGTGTCGTCAGAGGAATGCCATTCCAGGTGACTTCTGTGCATTGATTCATGACGTTCATGGGAGTGCCTCTTGAAGGATTGTGGCTCAGATCTGCCCCTTCTTGGTTATGTCATGCTAAGAACGATGCCCATCCTGCTGTTCCCAGAATGAAGCCTGGAATTAGTGGTGAGGGCTACGTTGCTTGCTTCAGTTCATGTGAATATGCTCTGCACATGTGTGCATGTAAAATCTGTGACTCACTGCACATGGTATGTAGTCAGATAGCAAGTCTGGCCTTGCCATAACTTGGTAACCAGCTTTGAGTCAGAGGATGAAACAGTTCAGGGAGACACAGCTCACCTATCACGAGGAACTGAACCCTATGGAAAAGTTTCCAGTCTGTACCCCATCATTAGAACACATGGACAGGGAAAGGGCCAGTGTTTCATTTAGGGTGTGATCTTCTCCATAGCTGCCTACAAGCATGTAGAGCCAATGCCTGAAAAGTGGGTCCTAAAATCATGTGCTGCTACCTTCCAAATAGTTGGGAAGGGCTCAACCAGCAGGGCTTAAGTTCTGCAAGAATCATAGACCTATCACCTATTTCCAGACACTTCAGATAGCCTTCGCTTCCTCTTCCTCTGTGTCATGCAAAATAAAAAGTGTCTGCATTTCATACCAACCAGGAGCAGTGAGCGCTCTTCTCCATAAGACATCTATAGATACATTTAATGAATGATTTTTCACAAGGAAACCAAGCCACACCCCTTATAGGAAGCGGCAGTACTGGCTGATACACTGTGTCAACTAGAGAAGTTAAAAGCTTAACTAATTCTGCTCAGGTATTCTACACCTTCGGGTGTGAAAGCCCCTCCTCAGAGTGACTAATCACTTATCACTGAATATGTGGTTGACAACTTTATGGTTTTCCATGGACTTCTCATATGTATTAGGCTCCATTTCAGAGAATGCATATTAGGAAGGGACAAGAAATTGGGCTTCACCAATTACTGCCATACTGTCTCTTGAGTAAATGTTGTTTTAAAAAAGAAAAAGGTTAATAAATGGAAACAAGAGACAAGAAACAAAATGCCATAGGACTGGCCAGTTACACCACTATGTATGGTTAAATTCCTAAATTTTTGTGTAAAAATATGTAATAAAAATACATATAAAGAGAAAACATTGGCAAACAAGTGGTAGGCTTGTCATTTCAGTTTTAGGAATGAAGACATATGACTAAAATTCTAACTTGTTTATTTTAATAAAGGAAGTGAGTGGGGATAGGATGCCCAGTGTCCATAGGTGCCACAGACACAGAGTTCTGGGATTCTTCAAAGTTCTTTGGATATTGGGATTGTGGTTTCCAATCCCTTGGATTAAATGAAACTTCCTCCATTAGAGCAGAAGGAGCCCGTGTCAAGTGCAAGCAGATCAAGGCAAAGCAAGTGGCATGTCACAACTATCCCAGACTGAACATTTATGGGCAAAACTTTGGTGTGCAATGTGATGTTATGTGCATTATTCATGAATCTGAGCTCATTAAATGATGTATAGAAAATTTCCATGTTTCTCTATCTGTACTCAGTTTTGCAAAATTTACCATGTGTTACAAAGAAATGAGAGAGAAACCTGGAGGCTCTCCTGCTCACCTGAACACATTTTTAAAAATATGGTTTTATATGGTGGCCCTCATGTGTGGTTGGGGATTGGTGAAGATTGTGCCACTGTTATCAGCAGTAGTACAGGCCCACCTTCAAAGTCACCTAAACAGTTGGGTTGGCCCATAACTTTAGCTAGAGATACAAGTTAGATGTAGTAATGATGTAGACATTTGAGGGGATCATTTATCCTACCCTGGGACACTAGACTGCATTAGCTTATCTACCTTCAGTGCATGGATCCCACTATCATTGCCTCATAGAGAAGGCCTTGGCCCAACAAGAATGTGGTACAAGGCAAACACAGTGGGCTCTTCTTGCTCAGTGGCCCACATCTGAAACAGGGAGGAGTAATGGCCAATGAGATGCAGGTTCTTTCATATCAGGGTTTCTGTGTGCTTGATGTCTATAAAATTTCCGGTTTTACATTCATAGAGCCTCAAATATTTCCAAAGATACAGTAGAAAGCACATGGAATTTGCAGTTGAGATGGGAGTCTCCTCATGGATGGCATCAATTATTTTTCAGCAAATGATATGCTTCATTAGTTTAGAATGAGGTGAAGATAATGGGACTCTCTGTGTCGGATTAGGCCTGGATTACTTCATTACTAGAGTCTACTAGGACTTCCCAACTTGGAGTAGAGCATCTCTTCCTATGGCCGTGCAGTCCATTGTCCCAAGTTCCCTGTATTTTCTGTAGCAGATGTAAGGTATTCAATAGGCCTTTGTTGAATAGAGAAGTAAAGATTGTTTTATTCTGTGCTAATGGTATTGCTCTAAGAGTCTTCACACAAATAAGTCTTGGTGGCCAATGAGAAACAGAGCAAGAGGCAAGTTAAATTTAGAATTTCAACTGTGTCAGGCACACAGAGGGCCAACATGTTCTACCTCGCATACAGCATTGGATCATATGCGGGAGGAGTCAGGATATGGTGAAAGTAAAGCCTGTATGAGAGGCAGGGGCTATGTTGCCCTTGCTAAGTGAAACAAAGGCTGCCTAGTGAGACTCTGCACCTTCGACCTTCAGGCTACTGACAGTCTCTGTAATGTGCCTGAGGAGTTATCCGTGTGGTTCGTCTGGATGTATAACGCCTTGGATAGGTCAGAATTCTCCACTGACAACTGCTGTGGGAAGCTATACCCAACTTTCTGACACACTCATTTTGAAGAGCTGGTTCTTTGACAGATCAGACAGGGCAGGGACATGAGTTGGATAGTGAAACAGAGTCAACCAAATGTGGAGAAGGCTAAGGTCACAATCTCAGTTGCTTCATGCTCACCAGCAGGGGCACTAGGGTACTTTCCCACCCTTGGTCTCTTGTAGTCATATGATAGAATATCTGATGAACAGAAGGCAGATTAAAGTGTAGAGGCAGTTTGGGGAAGATATTCTGATATGCACTTTTGTCTACCGCAGGAGGTGTGCATCAGAGAGTCACTGGAGGATCATGGGGCTTCATCTGGAAGCTCTGGCTGAGGTCCAGAAAAAAAAACTGAAGGTGCTGAACTAAGAGCACTGACTAGGGCAGGCAGCATGACACTGTTGTGGGTATCATTCATCTAACATGTTTCTGATCTATTCAATGGCATTTCACTGAGAAAGGTGTTGGAGTGCATTCTGTCTCCCTCGAGCTGTGTCAAGTATGGCATGGACACTTGTCAGCCTCCAACTGGAGCTGGACTTCCTCAACAGATGTGACTTCTCAGGTCATATGTCTATGATGAATGCAGGAGAAATCCTGTGCATAAATAAAGGCACATGGCATACTAGGCATTCCTGTTACCACTCTTGGAAAAATATTATTCTGCACTGAATATTTTAGGCTAGTTTTTAATTGACATAATGCAGTGCTGTGGGGCTGAATAAGATGGGATTGTTTTAGCCACTCTACAATGATTCTTATCACAATTTCCTTTGTGTATCTTAAAGTGGACTACAAATTTCTCCAGTCAGTTGCTCATGTATGATGTGTTCTGCTCCACACCTTCAATGAGATAAAATCGTATAGCTGAAGCTCCCCATGAAACAGTCTATGAAACTTCGAACCTCAAGCAGGACATTGTATTCTTGAGCTCCTCTGCTCAGAATCTCCAAAATTTGGATTAATGCCTTAATTCATTTCTTTGCCTGCATATTTGGAGGACAACTTTTTGAGGAAACCACAAGAGTGTTCCTCCTGGCTGAGCAGGATCTAGGATGATATTGTGGCAAAGTTACTTGTTGATGGTGGGTTCCATACCATAGCACTGTTATGGATTTGAGGAGAAGGACAACAGGTCAAAACAAGCAATGTGCTATATGGATGTATTATCTCAGCCTTCATGAACAGGAAACTGAAGTATTTTCGTGCTGTCTTATCAATATTCATGAAACCGTCTGACAAAACCATTACTAAAACATTTCTGGTGAGTTACAACATTTTTACTGACTTCTACAAATAATGTCATTGAATGAAATTCGAGAGACCATCTTAGAAGAGGTCCCTTATGGTTTCAATGCAGCTGAATGGCATGTGGTTCAATACGGTGAGCTCTCTGAGCAGTCTGGGTGATTTTTGTAGCTTGTCAGCCATTGCAGCAATGTTTTTACCTTAGCATGGCCTAATGATCTTGGCTTCATCTATAACTCTAGCTGAGTGTAGGGCATGGGTAATGGAAAGTGATAATGACTCTCCAAGGGAAAGTTAACTGGGAATGAATATCCTGTGGCAAGATTCTATTCCATGTCTGAAACCAATGAGTATGGTTTCTCAGCAGGAAATTCATGGGTCCAGAGTGTGGGACATTTCCCAAATAGGACTCTGTTGTGGATGGTTATGTACCTGTGGGCTCAAGTAGTACGCTCCTTGTGTGGCATATCTTCATGATAATTATTTGTACAAAATATTAATTGTGCAGGGATCCATATGAAGAATGCCACTGTTGCACCTGATACCCAAGTGTAGCTGTATATTCTTCAATGTAAAGGTCCCTGTTAGGCTGTATTTGTCTGAGGCGATTCTAGCAAACGTGCCTGCATCTAGCAAATGCCATTCAGTAACGCTTCAGAAGCATGTCACTCTGAAGCTTTAGCAATATGAACACAAAGTTGTGCTGAAAGAGTTCTTGGAGGACAGAAATGGCAGCAGATTTTGTGACCAGCTAAGATGGCTGTGTACAGGCAAAGCCCTGCAGATACCTCTCTTAAATTGGAGCTAGAAGCCACCTACTTTACCTCAGATCTGTGATCCAGACTACTGTTGCCTGCTATACTTTGTCATTCTCAATCTTTCCACAGATAAAATTGTGGATATTTCCAGTGGATCATTTCTGCTGCTTATTCTCCTGCATGATGCGGTCAACTAGTTGTATGTTGTTCTGGCAAAGGCATCGTACACTGTAGAGCTCACTGTTGGCCAGCTAAGTGCTATATTGGTCCTCAATCTTTTCACATCTTGGTCATAATGGAATGTTTTCTTAAAGATAATTTCTTGGAGGGAAGTGACTAGACACATCATCTTAATAAGGTTTAGGTCTTAGGTGATGTTGCCACAAACTAATCGTTGACTGCTTTTTTATAACTAAGGTGCTTCAGCGATCTTACTTTATACATTCTGTGCATAACTGGAGACTTTTTCTGAAACCAGTATTTTCTAGGATGAGGGTACATGGTCTCGTGTGGAGAAGGGGGCCGTTAGGACACTGTTAAAGTAGCAACTGTCTCTTGGAGAAACCCTGGCTCTGTGTTCCTAGGAAATTCCATTCTTAACAGGAGTTGTTTTCACTGAATATTTACACCCTGAATGATCTCAATGATTTCAGGTTATAAGGGCAAACACTGCCAGACAGCCTCAAAATACAGTGAAGTAAATAGAGGAGTCCTCATAATTTCAAGTTTCTTTCTAGAAATTGAGAATTGGTAACTTTTCAAATTACACCCATATTAAGTGGAATTGGGGTTGCTGGCTTGGGGACTCAGTGTGATTGGATGATTTTGGCTTACGTGATGTGAGAGTCAGGCTGGTCCAGAACACACTAGCCATCTCCTTTGGGCGGGACACTTGGTTGTCAGTCACACATCTCTTTCATTGTGGTAGCCACTGTTGAAAGTGGTAAAGAACATACTTGTTGACGTATGTGCATCTATTAATGGTGATTGGAAGCAGTGATTTGTGTGCGTTCTTTCCTGGACATCTCTGGATTTCCTTCCCTGTGATCTTCACTCCCCACCTGATAGTGGTAGTGGAAATTGATTTGAAAACTTCTGCATGCCTCATGTGAGTTGAAAGTTTTCTCAGTGCATCTAATGATGTGTCTGGTAGAGATTCTGGGCCAGTATGGGGGTGGAGACTTAAAGACTTGAAAGTCTCATGAATTCAGTTGCGTGGGACGTAAAAATTCCACTTTGATGTTCTGGTGATGAATCTGGATTGAAGTATAAAGCCTGAGCCAGTGCTCAGGCTCAAAGAAGATGTTGGTCTAGCAAGAGTGCCAAGTTAGGAACCTCTGGATCATGCTGAATGCTCTTGATCTTCAGTGTCTCACTTTGTGCAAGGCATATTTTGTTTCCTTTATATTTCATTTATCAAGAATATACTTGTTGCTTTTGAACTGCAGGTCTAGGTGTGTTCCTTTAGGTGTCAGAACACCAACTGTAAATATGTCTACCACTACAAAGTCATGGTGGCCTCAGTTAAAGTTAGTATTTTCTAATGCAAATAATACCTACTTATGCAGAAATATTTCTACAGAGTACATTTTTTTAAGAAACTGTGACAGTTAACATCCAATATGGAGGACATTCAAGGATAGAGACAGCCTTTAGATAGCTATAGCATGATGTGAGGCTACAGGAAACTTTCAGGTCCCTACGCTTCCCTTAGTTGCTATAGATATTTGAGTAGCTTGAACAGCAGTAAGGCAGTGAGCCTTGAGGACAGGGATATGAATAGTGTGTGGCCTGTTCCTACCCGAGTCATCATCTGCCACACTGACCTGAGTGAAACATGAGTCCTGGGGTCTCTGACATCAAAGAGTTCATTCCCATTAACACCCTTGTTTTGCTGGTCTCTGAAGTCCAGATATAAGACTGACATGGGCTTTGCTTCTCAAAATCATTTTAGGTGTTTATACTTGGAAGCAGTCCTGCACTGCAAGGATTAGGCTGAAAATGAGACCAGTTGTGACAGAAATCTAGTATTTCACTAAGTTTCATTTTTCTTTAGGTCAAGGATAGGTAATGCTAGGCATGGTTACATTTAGAGTGCTGAATACAGCTTGGTGTCTGTCCCATGACACTGCAGAATGGGTCTACAGTATTTAGGGGTGCTTCTTTTCTGGGCAAAAATAAATACTGACAGAACTGTGTACAACCATCATCTCAGTTATGCCAAATATCTACTTCTGTGATTCTTCTTCCTAACTTATTTGCTCCTTTTCCCTCATCTCTATTATTCCTTATGTGCAGTTTTGCTCTGCCTTACCATATTATTGCTTTCAGATTTTATTTCTTCAGGTCTTACACAAGGGAGACACAATCTTTACACACGTGGTTCTGATGTGTTTCACTTACCTCAGGAAGACTTTCTGTGATTTCATCTCTCATGCTCGTGGCTTGGCCAAGAGCAGTGATGGTCCTGGACATTTGTGCTTTATTAAGCACTGACAGATCATGAGTAGAACAGGTGGGCCACAGAAAACAAGTAGACCATCTAGTGTCACATGGGACTCTTAAGGGCCAGAAATCCTTAGACACTGGCTCCTTCTCTAGACACACAGGTTGATTTAAGCATAACATCGCTGAGGACCCAGCATCTGACCAATAAGTCTCACAACTCCTTATTTTAAGAGCATCTCATACCTCCTAGGAAGTTTTTTTCTTCTCTCTAGTTTTCATTTATTACCTTTTTTAAAACATTTACCTGAGAGACAGCACGGCAGTAATTGGTATGACATGACAAGCAGTATGTATATAGAAAACCAGAATGAGAAGCAATCCAACCATGACTCTAGAATTACACATTGCTATCCTCACTGCAGTTGCTTAGCTCCCAGGTACCAGCATATTCCTAGGAAGTTTTATATGTTAAGCATGATCAGATCACAGTGAAATTTGTCAGAGCTGGCAAGGCATAATTAGCTTTGGCACCTGGTGGAACTTGGCATGTGATACTGCACCTGCTGGACCTCCCTTGACTCAGGCAATTTGAGTAGTAAGTGGGGCTATTGGCCCTCTGTACATAACTGACAGAAAGTATTCAGTGGATGGAACCCTCCAAGATTCAGACCAGTGAATTAGGAGGTACAAGTTGTGAAGGTCACACCAAAATTTTATTTTTTCATTTTTAATATTTTTATAATTAACTAGTACATTTTTTATCTTTGTTCAATTTTTAGACAAGTTCTGTCTTCGTAGTTCAAGCTGACCTTGAGATCACTTCGTAGCCCAAGCTGTTTTTCTAAATTTATATTATTATATTTTTTATTGAAGAAAGAATAGTAATGAGATAGTTTCAAGACAAATTAACAGGACAGATTCAATAAATTAATTCATTGCAAACATTTTTCATAATGTTTTGGTATTATAAAAGGTGCATACCTGATATTATACTTACAGACATTATTATAGCAGATTTCTCTCATCAGTGAATTAAGAGAGTGTAGCTGTATACTTATGTTTTATAGCTGAATTACATCACAGATTCAATAACTAATACTTTCTACCTTCCTAGTGGTTGTCCATAGTACTAGAAGCCAACATAATATCCTGTCCAACCACTATTAGTGTAAATCTTTCTTCTCATAGAATTATGCAGAAGCACTGCACATTTATCCTAACTGTATGTTTATACACACATATCATGGTTCTTCCTTTGTATCCCCCTTTCTTTGTCTTGATCTGTAAAAGATGAGCACTCCATTGTCATTAAATCAATTTAGGTGCCTGAACTCAGTGACACAATCCAACACAGTCCAGCATTCCACAATAATAATGAATTATCTGAAGTTTTTGACTATACCCATTACAGCACAACTTATTATCATGGACTGCACTATACACCTCATTTTTATATTTTTCTGCTGGATGGTTAAGACCGAGATAGAGCAAGACCTATATGCCAAAAAATGTAGCTTTTGTTTCTGATGAGGTCAGTGAAGCCCCCTCAAGGTTTATCTTGTAATCCTGTACCTAATTCTGTAGCTCCTTTGTCTGTGTCATCCATGTGGATGAGTCACGGCCAATGCTTGACCAGTTTGCTCTCTGTGAGAGCCTGAGAGAAAGTTTACTCTCCATCTGACTTTTCCCAGGCACACTATACATCATCAGTCTCTTTCCTCTGTGGCTCCATAATCTCCTTAATCAGAAAATTTTGGGCACAACTGAGTTTCATGATGTGGCAGTACAGGTTCACCTATGTCCTGAGTATGTCACAAGGCCAGGACAAAAATGTTGGCTGGCCTTGTGACTCTTCTATTTCTCCAATTTTGATCTATAAACTTAGGTTGTTAAACATCCAGAAGAAAAGCTAATTAGTACCCTGCAACATAAGCCTTTCAGTTTGCTCTAACCGTCTGACTAAATTCTTTTTAGTTGTTGTACATTTCTATTTGTATTTCTTTTGACTTCTTATACTAGAGAGACTATATGATATTTGCACATGTATGTCTGGTTTACTTCAGTTATGAGTATATGTTTAAGTGACATCCACTTCAATATAGATGCTTCAAATTTATCATTCTTTATAGCTGAATAATATTTTACCACATCTTTTTCAATCATTCCTCACATGATGGGCATCTTGGTTGTTTCCAAGATTTTTCTATCACAAATTGTGCTACTATAAACATAGGTACGCATATATCACTATGATATAATGTTTTCAGTTCCTCTTGGAAAATTTCCAGTAGGGAGACAGCCAATTTGAATGGGATTTCCAGTCCTACTCTTTTGAGGAGTCTCCACACTGATCTCCACAATGGTTGCACCAGTCTACATTCCCACCAGCAGTGGAGAAGGGTTCCCTTTTCCCCACACCCTCTCCAACATTTGTTGTTGATTGATTTCCTTATGATAGCCATTCTTTCTGTAATGAGACGGTATCTCAGTGTTGTTTTTATTTGCATTTCATGGATGGCTAACGCTGTGGAGAATTTTTTCATATATTTATTTGCTTCTTTAATTTTGTCCTCTGAAAAGTGTTTATTCATCTCATATGCCCATTTCTTAATTGGGTCTTTAAATTTGAAGGCCCTAACACATCTTAGTTCTTTGTATATTCTCTAGAGCAGACATTTGATTGCTTATTAGAATGTTTTCAAAATTTGTGTATTTTCACATTTTTGACAATTTCTTCTGATGTGCAGAAACTCCTCAAAAGTTTTGATCCCAGTTGTTGATTCTTTCAAGTGTTTCCCATGCTAATATATGTTTGTTCTTGAACTCTTTACTCACCCCTGTATTGTCAAGAGTTCCTCCTACTTTCTCTTCCAGAAGATTGAGTGTTTCTGTTTTAACATTTAGATCTTTAATCCATTTTGACTTTAGCTTAGTGCATGGTGATAGAGCTGGGTCAAGTTTTACTTTTCAGCATGTAGAAAGCCAGTTTTTCTGTCACCATTTTTTAAAGGGTCTATCTTTTTCTTAGTAAGTATGTTTGGCCGCTTTTTCAAAGATCGGGTGGCTGAGTATGTTTGTAGATGCCACTGCATCTTCTAATCTATTCCATTGATCCTCAGGTCTATCTTGCTGCCAATACCATGTTGATTTTATCACAGTGGCTTTGAAGTATAATTTTAAGTCAGGAATTGTGATGCCTCCTGCCTTGTCTTTATTGGCCAAGGTTGCCTTTGCTATTCTAGGTTGTTTGTGGTTACAATTAAATTTTGGGAACGATTTCTCTAGGTCTGGGAGGTGAGTTGGTGGAAGTTTGATAGGGATTGCATTAAATCTGTACAGCAATTCTGGGAGTATGGCCATCTTCACGATGTTGGTTTTTCCTATCCAGGAGCATTGTAATTTTCCATGGAAAGATCTTTGACTTCCTTGTGCAAGTGAATTCCAAAGTATTTCATTTTCTGTGGTGCTATTATTAAAGGTATTGTTTCCCTCTGTGTGTTTGTTATCTGTGTAGAGGAATGCTATTGACTTTTGAGTATTGCCTTTTTTTTTCATTTATTTTTATTTTATTAAAATACAAATTTCAATCAGAAAGTTTCAAGACACCTTAACCATACACATTCGATGAATTAATACATTGCAAACTGTTTTCATAACGTTTTGGTATTGTACAAGGTGCATACATGATATTATATTTACAGATATTATTTTAGCAGATATCTCTTATCAGTGAATTAAGAGTGTAGTTGCTTACTTATCTTATTTTTTTATACCTGAATTATATCAAAAATT
>PVKA01046266.1:0-15036 GCA_004027165.1 Ctenomys sociabilis
GGATGAGTGGGTGGGTGGGTGGGTGGATGGATGGATGGATGGATGGATGGATGGATGAATAGATGAGTGGGTAGGTGGGTGGGTGGGTAGATGGACGGATGACTAGGTGGATGTGTAGGTCAGTGGGTGGATGGACAGGACATAAATGGATGCATAAACTTGTTGACTGAGTAGATGGATGATGCTGGGTGTTGGCCTGGATCTCTTCCCTGGCCCTGAAAGCTGGCCAGGTCACTTGGATGACTTTCTCTCCCTCTCCTCACTGCTTCCTCCACCAGCTCAACCGCTGAACTCCTTTTCTTTCCCTCTCCCTCCATTTCAGGTCTGACTGGTTTTTCCATGACTGCCGCCGCCTCCGGCACCTGGCCCTGGGGCTGTTCTGCTGCGGGGTATCTGTCTACTTAGCAGGTGCGTGTGTGCGGGACAGTGTGAGCATAGGGTCTGCACTGGGCCAGAAGGTGCCCTGGGTCCACTCTGGGCTCTCACACTCCCCCCTCTGGGGTCCTGGCTGTGGCCTCCGTCTCAGTTTCCTCTCAGTGCAGTGGGCTTTATGACTGTCCCTGCCTCACCAAACGGTAGCAGCGCTTCTGTGCCAATACATTGCAGTAAGCAGCCTCTCGCTCCAGCTGAGTCTCTGAAGCACACCATCTCCATGCCTCTGAGCTTGGGAAGCTGAGGTAGGAGGATTGCCAAGTTTGAGTCCAGCCTGGGCAACTGAGACAAGACAGAGACCCTGTCTTGAAATAAAATAAAAAGGGGCTGGGGGTGTGGCTTATTACTGCCTGGGTTCAACTTCCAGTGCTGCACAACAAATAAATAAGGGCTGGACAAAAAAGCAAAACAACCTCCCAAGAAAAAAATTTATGAGCGCTATAACTACTTCTTCTGGGGTTTACAATAGATAAATAGAAATTACAAATTATTTTTATGAGATGTCAACCTACGGTTCAATTGCATAATATGAAGTACGGAAAACTGCATAACTTTTGTTGTTTGAGCTCATAAAAGGCTCCAAAAAGTGAAGGTTTCAAAGGGAGAATTACAGTCTAGCTGATGTCTCTGCATTTATCGGGGGATCTGAGCTTCAGGAGGGGGTGGATCCAGGCACTTGTTGAAATACTTTATGTCTACTTTTCATCCACTGTCACCAAGCAGACACCTCTGACAGAGATTCTGGATCTGAGAGCATTTTTGACACAATGCCTGCACCCCAAGCCTTATCACAGGCCGTTGATCACCTAGAGGGTGAGATTTGTTTATCACAGGGGAAAAAATTTCACCTCTCATTTGAAGCTGGGTGACCTCTTCAGCAAGTGTCTGCCCAGCCAAGCATCCTTTTATTGCTAGGCAGAGCCAAAAGAATAATGCTTTAAAAAGAAAGATGCAAGGTGTGACGGGTGCACTCCTGTAATCCCACCACTCAGGAGCCTGAGGCAGGAGAATCGCTGGGAGTTGGAGGCCAGCCTGGAACACAGAGCAAGATCTTGTCTCAGACAAAACCAAATAAATGGAAAAACAACCTCTGAAAACATAGGAAAGAACAGTTTAGAGCAGAAACGAACACGAAGTAGTGTACTTGCTCCAGAGCAAGCCAGAGAGCCACATAGCGGAACGGTATCTGCCCAGAGGTCCCGCCCCACATCAGCAGGCAGGACTGGGCAAAAGGGTCCATGGATGTGTCTGATAGGGTGGGGACTGGTCATGTGATATTTCCCCACCAATTACCGACCAGAGAAGGGACTCATGGCTCTCAGGGCCTACCCAATCATATCACTACGGCCAAGGAGGAGTCTGACTTGGACCAGTGGCCAGCACAACCATGGGCACACCCCCATGGCCTCAGCGCCTGGCTGCTGCAGGGACTACACCCAGGGCCCTCTCGCTGGGCTACGGACCCAGTTCCTTTGTGAACTTACTTCACAGGCGGCATCTCACTAAGCTGCCAAGTTTCCCAGGCTGGGCTCTGACTCGTGATCCTCTTGCTTCACCCGTACAGAGCTCTAGGAATGCAGGTGTGATCCCTTATGCCTAGTACTGCTCCGTTCCTATTTCATGCCCAAGTAATATTCCATGGTGTGCATATTCCATCAGGAGGGGCTTCCTTTGGTTTGTTCTCATTCGTGGTGCAGGCATAGCAATCAGGCCTCAAGCATGCCAGACCAGGGCTCCGCCACGGGGTGCACCTCCACGCAGAACTCCTTAAAGCACAGGAAATCAGGGCAGCCACTGTGGCATGAGAGGCTGAGGCAGGAAGGTCATGTTGAACCCTGGGCTATATAGGAAGACCCCTTCCCAAAGCACAGGGAAAACGACAGAGCCGGTCCCTGTCCCTTCTCAGCTGCAAACTCCTCCAGCTCCCTGTGGTCTGGCCCTAATCCCCCACCCCTCCCTGCCATCTGACCCCTGCCCCAGCTGCAATGTTAGACTATTTCTGAGGCTTGAGTCCTTCAGCACCTCTGCACTTTGCTCTGTCTGCAAAAGTGCTTTCTCTGCTCCCCCTAGGGCTTCCTTCTTCCCACGCAGCTCGTGAACTTCCTCCGCAGTGCTCCAGCAGGGTTCCCCTCCGAGGACTGGTGAGATAGCTCAGAGGACTAGGCGCATGCTTAGGGAAACGCAGGGCCCGGGCTTCCATCTCTGGCACCACACGCCACGCCACCCCGCTCCCCCATGCACCGAGCCAGGCACTGACACGGGGCGTAGTGCAGCACGCCTATAGTCCCAGCACCAGGGAAGCTGAAAACAGAAGGATCGTTGTGAGTCTGAGCTGTGTAATGAGACCCTGTACCAAGTACATTTATCTTATTTTATTTTATTTTATTTTATTTTTGCGGAACCAGGGATTGAACTCAGACTCTTGCACTTGCCAGGGAAGCATTTATTCTACCAAGCCATCTCCCTGGCCCCCCAAGTACATTAAAAAAAAAAAAAGTCCTCCGACACCTCCTGGCTTGGGGCGGGCATATTTGTAGACAGACTTGACAAGGATATTTGTGAGGCAGGGGAGGGTCAGATGAGTTTGTCTGCCCCTGGTGTGGGGTTCTTCTGACCCCATCCCTGTATGGGGATCTTCCTGAGTGTCTGGAGAACAAATGTTTGTTGACTGACTAAACAAGTTTCCTCCCCCAGTGCTGTCCATCTACACCCTGCTCCTTTTCGAGATTGAGGCAGGCGTGGCTGCCGCCGCCATCCTGGGCTCCGGTGTGCTGCTGCTGGTGGCTGTGCTGACCCACACTCTGCTCCGGGCTGCCCGGGCCGCCCGCAGTGGCCCCCACGACCTGCCCCTGCCCAGCTCTGAGGACAAGCCCAGCCACCCTGCAGGCATCTCCAAGACCGACCCTGGCCCACAGCTCCAGCAGGGTACCCACCCCAGCTCCCCCTGTTCATCCTGCCCGGTGCCAGGGAACCTTGTCCGGCCCATAGCCACAGCCACCACCCCCAAAGCCCCTGGGGGAGGCCAGGAAAACAGGCAGCCCGTGCCCTGTGAGCACCGCACACTGTCGGCCAACATGGGGCACTGGCACAAGGCTGCATATGAGATGCACTCCATGCCGGGCCATGGGCCAGCAAGTGTGAGAAAGGACTCCACACTGGTGTGAGCCCAGGGACCAGCAAACAGCAGACACAGAGAGACCGTCCTGACTGTGCTGCAGAAGCCTGGTATAGCTCACAGCAGCCCAGTACCTCGTGGTGCTGAAGCTCTGCCAGGGTTCTAGCCACGGGCTCCAGCCTTTACTTAAGCACTGGACTTGGGAAATATGGCCATCCAGAGCGAGTAAGGGTCTAGAACAGGCAAAAGGGGAGGATAGGGCTTAGGCAGTGATTCTCTAAGTATCTCCTTCCCTTTTACAGATGAGGAAACCGAGGCCTCAAGAGAGGCAGTGACCCGCCAGGGGTCTCGGCTCTAAGTATCACCTGGGTCCTGAGAGCCCCGCGACGCTGATGGCTGGTACAAATCTCACACTGTGACCCCTGAGCTTCAGGGGCTGCGAACAGTTGAAACTCAAGCATGGGTAGCACAGAGCCACTGGCCAAGGCGGGAACAGGTGCAGAGGGTGGGACCACACTCCTGGCTGGCCGTCCATCGTGCCTCAGTTTCCTTGTTTGTAAGATGGCCCTGGATAGGACCCACACATATCCCATGGGTCCTGGTTAGTGAGGCAGATCCCCCACCTGCACGACCTACAAATAAACCCTGACCCAGCTCCATCTGCGTCACCTGAGGGTCGCAGGCCATGGGGCTAAGATCAGTGCACCTTCAGCAGTCTGGGCAATTCTGTAAAACACAAAACACCAAAAGGGCCGGGTTCACAGCACACTTCAGTCCCCAGTAGAGAGGAGGACCCGGGCTGGGTGCTGGCAGCAGACACATCCCCACCAGTCACCCTGCCAGGCATTGCTCAGGGTTCAGACCTGCAGGCAGCAGCTATGTTCTTGGGTGCAGGAAGAAGCACACCCTGGGGTGTGCCACACCCTCTATGCCAGCAGGGACCCCAGAGGGCTGGAGCCTGCTCAGGGGACACCGAACAGCTCCTCTGGGGCTGGAGATGGCCGTGCAACACAGTAGCTGCCGAATCCCAGGTACTGACCCCACAGGTTTAGGCAGAGACACTGACACAGCTCCAAGGCCTGCATTCACAGGCCAGGTGACTGGGCAGGAAGCCACAGGGCCTGGCCCTGGAACCTGAGCCCTGAAGACTGCGGGTCCCCGTGGAGGGTGCCAGGCACCTGGGCTCTGCCAAGTGTTTGGATCATGGAAGCACCTGATCAGGCTTGGTATGGTGAGAGGCAGAAGCTGGGTGCTTCCGGGAAGGCAGGGCTCGGCCCTGACTGGGCCACAGTGACTATCACACTTGGCCACAGGGATCACGGGCTCTGCCCCCTGTACCCCATGTGAATGTGGGGATTAGGGGGACCTGGGGAGTCTCAGAGCTGGCTCTGCTAGGTCCTGAAAAGGCATGGGGCCAGTGCAGACCCTCAGGGAAAATGGGGGTCCTATTGGGCTCACCTGCCATCTCAGTACTGGGGAAGCTGAGGCAGGAGGGCTGTAGATGTTTCAAAACAACAAAAATGGGGAAACGGAGGCATGGACACCACTCAGGGCTGCACCTGCCCTCACAGTTGGCTCATTGTACAGAAAGGGCCTGGCCTGTGGGTGCCCTTTGGGACTGTGTGGGCCTTGACACCCAGGCTGGAGGGGCAACCAGTGGCCCTGGCCACACAGGTGCCCTGAAAAGTGATCCAGAGCTAGTTTCAGGCAGGCTGGGATAGGGAGAGAAGACAAAGGCCTTTGCTTCGCAGCCAGATAGGATAGCTCGGCCGGCGCCAGTGCAGCCTGGGCGGCCCCAACACAGAGATGCCACCGATAGGGCGCTGGCTGGGCCGGTCCCGCCCTGGCAGCTGCACTATCAACTGCTTGCGATTCCGTGGGCTTCCCTGGGCTGCCAGTTGGCAGTCCTGTGTCGCCCTCCCCACCCAGTCCAGCCGATGGGAAGAAGGCCCCTGAGCCAGCCTCAGGGCACACACCTGTGATCTAGCACTTGGGAGGCTGAGGCAGGAGGATCATACGTTCAAACCCAGCCTCAGCAACTTAGCAAGACTCTGTCTTAAAATAAAACCCCTGGATTCCATCCCCCAGAAAAGAGCTGATGTGCAGGGCCTTACTAAGAGGGGCCCCTCATGCCCAAGAGAGGTCCACAGAGGACAAGTCTGGCTGGGTGGAGATCAGAGGCTGGACTTGCTAACCCTGTGTCCCTGAATCTCTTTCCATGGCAACTTCACTGCTGTTTGCAGGGCTGGGCTTGAATTTGCTGTTCTCTTGCCTCAGCCACCCAGAATGCTGGGATGACTCCTGCAGCACCACAGTTTCCCATGGCAACTTTACAGCACTGGTGACAATGACGACAACATTACCCTAACCCCTGCCTGACATGGCAGGGAAGCCACATGCCAGGAAGGCTGGTGGCTGAGAGTGGAATCTTGGTTCAAGGCCCAGGTGTGATTTCAGCACCCCTGCTTTAGTTTCCCTGGCTGAAGGACTTCTCATTGGGCTGCTGACCAAACAACACTTTGCCTGGCATTAGGGATGTCTGTGGTGACCGTGGTATCAACAGGTGCAGTTGTTTTAGAACACAATCTCACCACGAGCCCCAGGCTGGCTTTGAACTTGGGGCCTGAGGGCTATCACAGGTACTCCCTCCCCCTGTGATAGCCCTCAGGCCTTTCAGGCTAATTTGCAGCTCTGGATCCTCCTGCCTCCACCTCTCCAGAAGCTGGCACTGCAGGTATGAGCTGCTGCCTTACTGTCATTCTGCCCCATGACCAAGGGCCCCAGCAGGTTTCCTGCAAGTACAATCCCAGCTCCCTCTCTCCCTAGGCCTCAGTTTCCCCTCTGCAGGGGCAGCGTGTGGGGTGGAGTTGAGGACTGGGCTGTGGAGGCGAGTGGGATCAGGACACCAGCCCTGAACGGTAGCTCCTTTATTTCCCAGGGGATGTGCACCTCCCACGGAGCTTTGGACTGGGCTCCAAGGCACTGATTTCAGCCCAGAGCAGCCCCATAGACCAGAGGGGGACCCACGCTGACCCCTTGGGCTGCGGACAACTGTGCAGCACCCACAGGGGTTATGAGACACTCGGAGGCAGGCGGGCCGCTGCTGTCTTCTCCACCACGAAGCCATAATTGTACTGTGGGGAGAGGGGCAGGCAGTAAACTGGGAGTCAAGGGTGCAAACGGGAGGACAACTGCGACACATGGTCCTGGCCGAGCACCCACCTCTTCCTCGATATCCGCCAGTGACTTGATGGTCAGCTCCCCGAAGGCAGAGAAGGCCTGTGGGCCAGCAGGCAGAGTAGGCTCAGGGTGTGCCACTCCCTGCTGCCCAGCCAGGACACCCCTGCCCTCGCACCAGTCCCTCTAGCTCCCAGCCTACACCATGGCTCCTGTTACCCCCAACAGCCCCACTGCCCAGGACAGGGTGTCCAGTACCCAGGCCAGGGGCAGGGTGGGGTCCACTCACCAGGGGCCCGCAACTCTTGCCCTCGAATCGGGGGTGCAGTGCGAAGGGAACCCCATCCATGGCTACAAAGACAGGTCGGGGTGAAGCTGAGTCTTGAAGACAGGGCTAGCCCCAACCCTGGCTCTGTGCCCCCTGTTTCCCCCATACTCACCGGAGATGCCGTAGAGACTGGAGGCCTCATAGATGGAGTCGCTCCTCCGTAATGTAGACGCCCGAGAGCCCAGGCGTGATAGCATCCGCTCAGGGCCGCTGCTCTTGCTGGCAGGCAGGGACAGTGAGCTCCTGGTGACCACGCGCCAAGCCCACCCCATCCAAGGCCATGGGCTCACCTGGGCTGGCCGGCCGCATCCAGGGAGAGGCCACGCACATCCCTGCTCAGGCCTCTGGGCTTGGGCACTGGCCGCGGGGCTTTGGCCTTCTTGCACCAGATGGCAAAGCCACCCATGTCCCTAAGGAGAGGAGAGGAGACCCTGTGCCTTGTGCCGGGGAATCGGGATCTCCACCATCTGCATCAGGGACAGGAGGCTCAAAGGGGAGGCAAGAGTCAGAGAGCAGGAAATGAGGCCAGCATCCTCACCCGACTCGCAGGTACCCCGGCACCGTCTTGGTCTTCCCGCTGAGCCGGACATCAAACACGGCCATGTCTGCAGCACCCAGGGGCACCAGCTTCACACACATACGCTTCTTCTTGGACACAGAGGCCTCTGGAGCAGGGGCAAGGAGTGAGTGGGAGGCTGGCTGAGTAAGGGCCCCAAGATGGCTCCAGGAGGGGACCACACGAAAAAGGCAGAGTGGTGGTCCAGTCCCAGAGGGTGAACCTAGGATGGGTTGGTCTTGGGAACGTGAAGGAAGCATACCTGTGGGGTCAGCCTGGCCCCCAACCTACATTCGTCATTCTCTAACTGGGGCAACAAGCCACTGCTCCTGGGCCATTTCCAGCAAGAAAGGGAAGAACAGGTTGCACAGTTTTTTCCCATCCCCAATGTACACAATTTTTAAAGCATTAAAAGCTGGGCATCACAACAAATCTGTAACCAAGAGGATGGAAAGTCAGAGGCTGATCTCGGCCTGAGCAATTTAGCAGCTTAGGGAGACCATGTCTCAAAATAAAAAAAATACTACAAAGGGCTGGGGGGGGGCAGCTTAGGATAAAGATCCCGTGCTCAATCCCCAGTGCCCCCCCAAAAAATATAAGCAGAGACTATAATATGCTGACTGGGCTTGATGACAGGGCAGCCTGAGCTACATGGTGAGACCCTGTCTCAGAAACAAATCAATAGGGCCGGGGAAATAGCTCAGAGGTCTAAATCGCTTGCTTAGGCAAGCTTCAGCAGGACTGGGTTTCGATCTCTTTTTTTGGCTGAGGAGATCAAAAAAGATAATGTGCCGTAGATACCACTTGTCTTGCCCATTCTAAAATACTGACGATCTGGTCCTTTTCGAAAAGTCGGTCAACTCCAGCATCAGTGAAACATCCCGGAGAACCCAGCAAGGTTACACGAGGCGGCAGGTAGCCTCGGGCCAGGCTGGAAAGCTCCGGGGGCTGGAGGACCAGCGAGACCCAGGCCGGAGGGCGGCCGAGGGCGGAAGGGGTCTGGGCGCCCCCGGGCGAGGCCCGAGGGGACTGGGCTCCGCCCGCCCGCCCGCCCATCTCCGCACGCCCGAGCGCCCCCTCCCGGGCCCGCCCGCCGCGAGCCGTACTGGCGTCCAGGGGGTCGCACACGGCGGAGTAGCCAGGCGGCGGGGCGCTCTTGTCCACCACGACCGCGACGTCCACCACCACGTTGTCCTGCGGGTTCTGCGGAGGATGCGGGGTCAGCGGCCGCGGGAGAGGGCGCGGAGCGGGAGGACGGGCGGCGACGGCGGCGGGGCCCTACCTCGAGGCTGCTCAGGGGGCTGAGGCACAGGAAGTAGCCCGACTTCTGCCCGAAGCTCTTGCCGAGGCTGGCGGGAGCCCCCTCCACGGTGCAGGAGATCTGCGCGGAGTAGGGGGACGCGGTCAGCCCAGCCCCCACCGGCCCACCCGCCCCGCGCCCCCGCGGCTCACCGCGCTGAATCCCCGTGGCGGGGGCGCCGAGGCCGACGACCAGGCAAGGCCGGCCAGCGGCACCGCGTCGGGCCCGGGCGCGGGCTCCATGCTCCCGGGTGAGAGCGGAGAAAGGCGGCCAGCTTCGGAGCTCCGGAGCTTCCCGGAGCCGAGCGCCGGCAGGACTCTGACTACAGCTCCCAGAAGGCCCTGCGAAGGGCGGGGCCCGGAAGTAGCGTGAGCGCATGCGCCGTGGCTGCTGCCCTTTAAACCCGCGAGCCACGCCTCCGCGTCGCCCAGGTACGCCGGTGAACAAGGTTTGCGGAAAGGGCCTGGCAGTTTTCTCTTGCCCGGCAAGTTCCCCCGGAGAGTCACAGCCGTGAGATGAAGTGCAGTTCTCTGTACAACAGAACTACATGCCCGGAGCGGAGCGCCTTGGGGCCCCAGCCCCCAAAACGAGAATACGAGAAACTCAGTTTTCGTCGTAGGAAGTCGTGCTAAAGGGAATGATCATAACCCATACAGCTGTAATTTGAATGATAAAAGAGTGGGCCATCATGAGCTATAAAACCTTGGGTATAATTTTAAAACTTGCTCACTGACATAGTTAAGTATGGAAAGGAGGTATGGCCAGCTACAGCGATGACACTGCGTAAGAGAAGTCGTTCGAGCCAGCTGTGAGTGACCGCATGAGGGAACAGAGATGGAACCTGTCCTCAAAGAGGGCTCGAAGAACCCCTTGCGAGGGTTGTGATGGGCAGAGAAAGATATGCACGGGGAGGGCAGGCAGGGGAAACCCGCTCCCCACTCTGCGACGGCCATTAGCAGACGGGACTGCTCAGGGGCTGCGCCTGTCCATCTCCATGGTTTCCAACTTGAACGTGCGCCCTGGGAAGCTCTCTCGGGAGCCGTGACAACAGGAGGACAGGTACAGGAAGTCCTAGGTAATGGCTCCTTTTCCCTGCTCCCTGAATTTCCCGGAGAGACGCAGAAGACATGTCTGGCGCTGTGAGGGGCCACAGTTCCAGGAGTGACTCAGACAAGCGCAACTGGGCAAGGGCCAAGTTTATCAGAAGCTGTATACGGAGCAGCGGCCTGGCAGGCTGTGGCTCCATGCTAGTTTCCCCCTTCTCGGAGCACTAATTCAAGTGCCAGAGGTGGAGTCCCCGCCCAAGGTTTCACTTCCCACCCTACCAGGAACTGGAGGACTGAGAGAGCCCTGTCCTGTGCGTGGGGTGCCCTGGTCACCCTCAGTCTGACTAGCTGTCCAGGGCGTCTACAGGAGGGAGTTATCGTGACTAGGGTACAGAGCACTGTGGCCCACTCCCCGACCCTTCCTCAGCTCTTGCAGTCTTCCTGCCTTCTTCTGAGATGTCCCTGAGCCTGGAGAGGGGACATCACCGCCCGTGACTGAGCTCAACACAGTGCCGATCTGCAGCAGTGACAAGATGGACCGCAACCATGGAGCTCACTCCTAGACTGGCACAAATGTCGGTAATAAGTATGTGTCCCCAATAAGTGTGCACGGGATAGGGCTCGTCACTAGCTCGCTTTCACTTATGCTACGGAGAGGAAGATCGTGTTCCAGCTCTGGGGCCTATGAGGCTCCCATTTCAGGCTCACTTGAGTGGATAGGACAAGTTCCTGCACAACCAGTCGGAGCGGCTCCCTCTCTGTGGTCAGCAGCAACAAGAACCTATGGGCGCAGACACATAGGTGGACAGACACTGCAAACGCCCATGGGTAGGCCTTCAATGAGAGCTCAGCAGGTGACGATTTGGCTACATAACAGGATAGCAGCGGCCTCCCTGTGGGGCCTCTAACTCCACAGCTTTCCCTGAATTTTCAAGTGTGGGTCCCCTCCCTTAGGGGAGGCTTGAGGTCCAATAGCAAGGTGGCTGGTGGCATCCAGGAGGCCGTAGCTACATCCTGCGTGGCACACTGACCGTGACCTGCAGAGTCTACAGGTAACTGGCTCCTCCGCGGCAGCCCTCTGTGTCCTCTGCAGTACCATACCCAGACAGGAGGTGGCGGCATCCCCCTGCATCCTGCTCCCTTTCTCTGTGTCCTGAAGGCCCAGCAGGTGGCGTCCTCGGACACAGAGACTCCAGCCTGCTGTGGACAGCTGTGGGATCCTGGGTGGCCTGGAGCTCGTGGGGAGGTGCCCCAGCCCTGTACTGGGATTTCGCCCCGACAACATCCAGAAGGTCCTTCTCCTAGCCTAGGGACCTCCTGGAAGCCGCGCGTTCTCGGTGAGCCGCGCGTTCTTGGTGAGCTGCAGACAGAATTCCGGGAGGGCTGCTGTGCTCATGGTTTATACCGTTTGGCATCTACTGTTCAGCTTGGTCGGGGGTGCCATCAGCTTCAGTCCTGAGCAATGAGGGACCCAGCGCCGTCCCCTCCTAGAGGGATTTCTTGCAGGGAGACATGAACGCTCTCATCCAGTAGAAGGCTCCCCTCTGGAGCTGGCACCAGCACCTGCCCTGGGAAGGACTGCAGGCCCATGGCTCAGGCCGACGGAACAGACTCACGGGGCGAGCATGGGCTCATCCTCGCCAGCGCAGCTGCACAGGCTCTTCTGACGCAACCCGCTAGTTTCTGAACTTTGTGGTAGGGTTGACAGAAGTGACTCCGTCTTGAATTTACACTTCTCAGCCCTCAGCAACACCCTATTTTGTGTTGTTTTGTTCTGGTTTCTCATTGCAGAATGCTCTTCTGGCTACTGGTTTTGTTTTATTCTCTGGTGCTTGGAATGGAGCCAAGGACCTTCACACGGAGCTCCCCCCTCCGCCCTTTTTAAAAATTTTGACGCCAAATCTAAGTTGCATAGACTGGGCTCCAACTCACAGCCCTCCTTAACCAGCACTGTGCCACCATGCCTAGCAGATAACACAGTTTTAAAAAGAAGACATAGAGTAAAAACAACCTTAGTTGCTGGGTGCAGTAGTGCACGCCTGTAATCCCAGCACTCTGGAGACTGAAGCAGGAAGATCGTTGCAAGTCTGAGACCAGCCCAGGCTACAAAGTGAGCTCAAGCCCAGCCCAAGCTGCATAGTGAAACCCTGTCTCAAAAAGATAAAATGAAAGACCTTAGTTTGCAACCAAGAAACATATCCATTTTTACCAAATTTTTAGAAAGCCATATGAAACTCTTCTCCATGCATCTGAGCACAAATGCGTTAGAGAAGAATCAAACTGTGGACGAGATGCAGAACACCCGTGGATAGGACTGTGAGGAGAGCTTCACAGGTGATGATTCGGCTACATTAGGACAGTGCAGAACCTATACTACAGTGCAAAACGCTTCCTCACAAACCACACCCCATACAATAACATCGCTGCATCTCTTCTCCTGTGTCCCCCTCGATGATTACAGGCTATCTTCTTTCTCTGTCAAAGAAGAATCTGGAAAGTCAAATTGCTAGCTAGGCGTGGTAGTAAATGACTGTAATCCCAGTACTTGGGAGGCTGAGGAAGGATTGCCATGAGTTGGAGGCCAGCCTGGGCTACATAGTGAGTTCAAGGCCAGCCTGGGCTACTTAGCAAGACACTGTCTTATAGAATCAAAACACAACAACAACAACAAAAATTGCTGTAGTTGAAACATGGAAATAGACTAAAGTTAGTTTTATGTGAAAATTCTGAGAATGAGAAAGAGTAGGGTAAAACTAAAATTTTAATATATAAAAAGGAGAGCTGAATCAAAATTATGACAATAAAAATTAGTCACCTGTCCATTGGGCCAACTGCTGACAGGCAGTCTCGCGAGTGGCTGCAACTCCCAGTGCCGCCAGGTGGCGCTGCTGTGGCAGGCCAGCCGCATTCCCCAACAGGCAGAAGGGTTCCACTCCCCGACATCCCTCGCTGTGGATGTGTGAGGCACAGGTGTGACTGATACCCCCAAGGCCCTGCCCCGCTGAGGACAACTGGAAAGGGACAGCTTTGGCCATAGCAGCTCAGCTCACTGGAGGGTCTCCCTGCCGTGCGTGGTGACCAGAGGGGCCGGTGGGGTCTGCAGGCCAAGGGGAAGCCCACAGGGCTTCCAACATGGGCAGTGGACTGAGGACTGCAGGCGTCGGCGTGAGGTGTGAAGGCAGTCATGGGCAGGGGGCCGGGGTTCTGGCCTGAGGTCTCCTCTACTGACTGAAAGGCAGAGGGCTCTGGGTGTCCTGGACCACACCGAGCCTGATGTCCCTGCCTGGTTCACCCTCACCCACCCACCCACTCACACCCCTCACAATCACAAGGTGTCACACCCATCCGCACACGTGATCACCGCACACTCACGTGTCTGCTCGTTCTTTCTCACACATCTTACACCCACACAGCCACACATGCACACACACACAGACTCACATGTGCTCACACAGGGAAAGCTGTGGTCCCTCTGTGCAGCATCCCTCCTGCTCCCCACACTCTGCACTTGAGTTGACACCCACGATTACCATGATCGTAGCAAGGTACAGAGTCCCCGAGACCACTGCTTCTGTCGCCAGCTCTCTGCACCTGTGATGCGGTGCGCCCTGCCCTCCACCCCGCCCGTGGCTGGGAGAGCTGAGCTAACAGCTGTCACCCCCCTCCATCTGCCCCAGCCAAGCACCCAGTATGGCCATGCAGGGTTCAGGAGCCTGCTAGATTCAAGCCCAGCTACAGACCCTACACAGGGCTGCGTGCCGCATTTTTAAACAGAAAAACAGCAAAGTACCACAAGGGCAGGCATGCTGGGGTTGCTGAGTTGCTTGACTGGTGTCCTGCACCAGGTGTAACAGAAAATTTTAAAATAGTAGCTACATAGTTGGTCCTTGGGCCTCAGCCTTGACGGACTGCCCAGCTGCAGCTCAAAGCTGATCTGACCGGGCTCCAGCTGACCAGTGCATGAGGCTGCAATGCCCGGCTTTGCCAGCAGGCGGCCGCGCTGTCGGGGACACAACTCATTCACCTCATTCATTAGGGGCTGGCCCCTCTGACCCTCAGGTCTCGAGACCATGATCTGTGCGGATGACCACCAGTGGCCGCTAACCCTGTGGACTCTGGCTTCCTGTTTACGAATTGCATGCAAGTTGCTATTTTACTCTAAGCATTAACAAGGTCGTCTTCCAACTCCTCGCAGCTGGGCATTTTCCATCCTGTTTGGTTCAGATTATTTTTTCGTCAGTCTCACCACAAAGCTCAGACTCATCATGAACCTCCTGCTTCCAGCCTCCCCAGTGCTGGGATTACAGGCGTGCCCGGACTCTGGCCAGCTCGGCCCGCCCTCAGGGCAGGCCTGGTGCTGGACGTGGGGCTGGTCACCCAAGCGGGGCGCCTGCGCTTGCCTGAGCTTCCCTAAGCTGGGGCTTCAATGTGCTGAGCTCTCTCCCCGGACTCTGTTCAGGTTCTCACTCGGCGGCAGGGGCTCCGCTCCCACACCGCGGCCCCGCGATGTCTCCGCTCGCCGCGGCCCGCGAGGTACCGACCCGCGCGTCCTCCACGGCCGCCCTGACACACCGACTGTTGCGTGTAGCCGTCTTTGCCCTGTGCAGCAATAAACTGTACCCCCAAGGCTGGACGCGGTGGCGCGCGCCTGTAGTCCTAGCAGTTGGGAGGCTGTAGCAGGAGGATCACCACGAGTCCGATCTGCGCGGCGAGACCCTGAACGCCCTGTACATCCTGTCCTAAAAATACGAAAAACATTATAATAAACTGTCTCCCCCACATATACACACACACGTAACTGCGTGAAAGGGTTCTGTGTGCCTGCACGCCCGCAAGGCCGCAGTCGGTTGGCACAAAACGTCTCTGCGCCCCCGTGTGGCCCTGCTGCTGCCAGCGGTCTCTGCGCCTGCGCGCCGGTGAGCCTGCCCCCTCCTTCATCCCTTACCCACTTTTTGAAAGTCTTGACCTGTATCTGGCCTGGCCTCGAACTAGGGTTTTTAACCCCTCATCAACACATTGAGCTTTCTATTGGACGCTGGATGGATGACGCCAGAATTAGACTGAGTCCCTGTTTCTTTTTTT
>PVKA01046267.1:0-15035 GCA_004027165.1 Ctenomys sociabilis
TTATTGAATCTTTGATATAATTCAGCTATAAAAAAACCTGTAAATATAATTTCATGTATGCACCTTGTACAGTACCAAAACGTTATGAAAACAGTTTGCAATGTATTAATTCATCGACTCTGTATGGTTAAGGTGTCTTGAAACTGTCTGATTGACATTTGTATTTTAATAAAATAAAAATAAATGGAAAAAAAATTTAAAAACACAAAAATAAATAAAAATAAAAAACCTATCAACAAAAAAATAAATAAATAAATAAATACATAAATACTGTGAGATTGAGGAGGGAACAAGGAGACCTGGGTTTAAGTCCCAGTTTGTCCCTAACTTGAAGATGACTGGGGTTATATCTTCTCTCTAGGTCTCAACTTTCTCACCTACAAAGGCAGCCATATCTTTCCAGATTGAACAAAGGCCCATGCATGGCAGACAGATGAACTGCAGTAGTTGTACTACCAACAGTGCAACCAGCTTGTGGTCCTTGGTGTGAACCCTGGATACTAATTAGGGCCTCTTGAGATAAATCATGCATGGACAATTTTGTATGTCTTATATGAAATTGAAGGTCTCGAAGAGAAGTTGTCCATGTGACCCATCTGTGGCCCCCTCAGAACCTGGGTCATACACATTCATAATCACTCTGGGCTAACATGCAGGACTGTCTAGGTGAGCTGAGAGTCTGGTGGCACCACTGTACAAACAAAATATTGTCACCCATGTCCAGTGATGGCCACTGGCTCCTGGCCCTTTAACAATACTTCATTCCAGTTTCTTGAAAATCATCCTGGACATTTACATGAAGAAGTTTACAAATGGAACTGTTATAGGCAGCTAAGTTAGCTAGAAATATTATAGGCAGTCAGACAGGGTCAGGCTCTCAAAAGAGAATACAGGAGACAAGATGTCTACAATCTGGGAGTGAGGGAGGCTCCTGCTGTGAACCCACCCTAAAGGCCAAACAAATGCTAAAAGAGTAGCACCTGAGATTGATTGCTATTCTAAATAGGTAGGGACCACCTGAAAAGATCCAAGTGAGTCACTAGCCCAACCCCCAAAGGGAAGAGACCCTGTCCCATATTCATGCCCGCTTACTACTTGATTCACTTCCCCATTTGGTCCTGGGCCTAATCAACTTTACCTGAGCAATGGTGCTTGTAATCCCACTGGTTGACTATAGTTTTGTCCCACCCCACATCCACCTAAGCGAGAACCCTTCTCTACCTTAGTCCCGCATGGTTTTACCCTATAAAAATACCCAAAAAGAGGCAGCTTACTGGGCAACCCACTCTGGCCCCCTTCTGTCCCTCTCTGACAGAAGTTTTTCTTTCCAATAAAGTTTTACCCTCAACCTCCATTTGTTCCTAAAAGTCATTCTTTGATTTTAGAGAACACGAACTCAAACTCATCCAGGTCAGGTAGGGAGTTTTACTTCCCTGTATCAGAACGGAACTTGGATATCAGCACCTCAGCACCTCCTTTGACTTTGACAGCTGACCAATGAATACTGCCTCTTCCTTGATTCTAGTCTGATGGCATCTCGGGGCCAGGGAGTTTTAAATGAATTTCAATCACACAGAATTAGCACCTCCAAAATTCTCTTTAGTTAGAACCTGTTTCTGACAAGGTATCTCCTACTTTAGCAAACTTTAAAACTTTTAAACTACTCACTGTATTTTTTTATCACACTCTGTATAATGAGGACAATAAAAGAATGATATAGATTATATATTTAAGAAAGGACTATTCTATGGTGCTGTAAGACTAAGAAACCCTAACCTAATTAATCTCGGGAAAGCAAGAAAATCCATTTTGAGAAAGTGATTTTGGAGATAACACCTGGAAGTAATGGAATAGTTGAGGCGACAGTAGCTGGGGATATGGGAAAGGGCCCTCCACTACAGAGTCCCCTGTGCAAGGGGCTTGAGGTCACAGTGTTAAAGTGCACTCAAAGAAGGGGAAAAGGGACCATGTAGCTTATTGACCAGGGCCAGGGAGAGGGAGGAGAGAGATGAATAGACTAAGGGACCTTAGGAATGAGAAACAATATTGCTACATTGCTGTTGTGAAAATGAAGCCAGATAGAGATTCTAGTACATTCAACACACACACACACACACACACACACACACACACACACACACACACACACAGGACTAACTGCTTGCTATTGGGATGGAATTTAATAATTTACAAACTACAATTAGAAACTTTTATTTTGAAACAGATCAACATTTCTGCAGCCTGATTCCCCCTTCAGAATCTCAGAAAATAGCTTTAGTATTGGTCACGTGGTTTGTCAGGTCCCATAGCTGAGAACCCTTTGCTTCTTTCTCTTCCAGCTCACAGGGAGTCCCAAAGTGGGTCCTGGTGGGGCTACCTCCACTGGACCTCTTGAATTTCTGCTCCTGCCCCATCACCACTAAGTCACCTAGGGTGCAGCACAGTCTTGGGTGGCATCCCACGGAGGATTTGTTTCAACACTGCGCCTGTGAGGTGCACAGGAAGGCAGGCCTAGTTGAGGGAGAAAGGGAACTGAGGCTTCACTATAACAGGGAGGAGCAGGGTGGACCTGGATAGCCCCAAACTGAGGCAGGAGCAGGCCTCTGTGCCCTTTGCCCACAGACTGGTCCTTGTGTCGTGGTTCCCACCAAAGCAGCACCCAGGGGCTCAGCTAGGACTTGCTGGCAGCCGCAGTCTTGGCAGCTGGAAGATGAACAGGGGCCCCAAGTGGATCTGTGGGCCTCCTCTGGAAGGCAAGCACCCGGGAAGGCTGGCATGTACTGCCAGCAGCTAAAATAGTTGGTCCTTGATAAGTGTTTGTTCCCGGGAAGCTTGCTGTCAGACTTTACTTTGACCAGTTATTTTAAGAGGTGTTCTAGTGTCAGACAAAGTACCTGACTGACTTAACTTAAAGGAGAAACATTTTATTTGGCTCACAGACTCAGAGCTTTCCATGCTTGGCTGGCTTGGGGCAGAAACACCATGATGGAAGGCATGGTATAGGAGACCTGCTCAGCCCAGGGTGGCCAGGAAACAGACTAGGGAGAGAGCCAGAGGAAAGATGAATGCTTAAGGGGCTTGGCCCCTCTGGCCCTCCGGCTCCAATGGAGCCCCTTTTCCTAAGAGCCCATTGAGTTTCAAACTCCCCCCTCCATGGTGAGCCTCTGATAAGGCTTCAGCCTGTGACATCCAGTCAGCTTTCATGCCCACCTTTGCGACTGCTGCACTGGAGCACAGTCCCTCAGCTCATGACTCTGGAGAAGCATTTCATGT
The DNA here is from genome assembly GCA_004027165.1 of Ctenomys sociabilis. NCBI lineage: Eukaryota > Metazoa > Chordata > Mammalia > Rodentia > Ctenomyidae > Ctenomys > Ctenomys sociabilis. The sequence goes on from PVKA01046267.1 coordinate 3,274, forward strand.
TTCAACCATATGAATATGAGAGGTCACACAGTGAGATTTTAAGGCAAGGAGCACAAGAGAGACAGGAAATAGAAAATGTACATGTAGATTCAATTTTCTTAAAAATGCATTTAAATTATATTTTTAACTGGCACATAAAATGGTACATATTTATGGAGTTCCACATAATGTTTTAATATGTATATGCCTGGTATAATGTATAAATTAGAGTGAACAGAGCTTTTTGCCACAAACTATAATTTAGTGCCCATTTTAAAATGTTTTAAGGACATTTTTAGAGCTTTTATCACTATGGAGCTCTCATATAAGGGATTACAGATTTACCTAAATTGTGGTTCCCAACTGGACACCCCAGGCCCACAGAGTCTGGTTCTGTTTGACCGTGCTACACTTGGTGTCGGGATTCTCCGTCTCAGAAGCGATTCTAGGCACGGCCAGCATCAGGACCACTACTTTTAAAGAAGGCGAAGGCGTGACAAGTGCATTTTCCCCAGTATGAACCTAGCTGGGACGTGACTGTGTGCACAGTGAGGCACCGCTCCTCAGTCTGCTGGGTGGTGGATGCACGGCCTGTGCACACTGCACCTCACAGCCAAGAAGTCAGCACATACACACAGTTGAGGTGGATTTGGTTTTCAAAAAATTTAGCAATTTGGCGACAGCTGTGAGCAAATTTCCTAGGTTCATTTGACAAGGTGTCTAGTTTTATTTGTCAACAAGGTAGTTGAGAAAAAAATCCAAATAAAACCAGTTGCACCTGCTTCTATAAATGATGTTGTGTCCTAGTTTTCTCAAAGCTGAGATTCACTTGGTCTCCCCTTTTCACAATCATCACCGCTGCGAGTTCAAAACATTCACAGACGAAAACAAATTGTACAAGGCTGTATTGAAGGGTTCTCAGCTGAGATAACTGATTCCATTTTTTTCTTTTTCTTTAGGCTTAGATATGTTAATGCCTTGTTCTATCATTTATACTTGAAGAAGGCATTTTTGCAAAACATGTTATCCATGTTAGCATTAGCAGTTCTTTTCTGGGTATTGCGGTAAAGTATACATAATATAAATTTACCGTTTTAATAATGTTAAGGATTTTTAAATTTCTGTTATTTGTTTATTTGGTACAGAGTCTATATACCTAGTTCAGACTTATAGTGATCCTCCTGTCCCAGCCTCCCTCCCTAGCGCTGGAATGACAGGGTACACCACCACTCCCAGTTCTAGGGCTGGCACGGCTTGAGGTACTAGGGATCAAACCTGGGTCCTCGTGCTTTCCAGGTAGGCGCTTAGACTGCCAAGCTATCTCCCCAGCCCCTAAAGATTTTTTGGTGTTTGGACAGGATATCCTGTCTGCTTCTTGTATTATGGATAATCACTAGGAAGATAGCAATGTAAGTATTAATTATTGAAACTGTCCTATAAATCAGCTTTGAAAAAAAAGATAGGTATACAGCTACATTCTCTTAATTCAATTAATAGAGGGATTTGCTCTAATAGTGCTTGTAAAAAAGTAAATCATGTCTGCACCTTGTATAACAAATAACCACCAAGAAAATAATACGCAATGTATTAATTATTGAATCTGTCCCGCTAATTTAATATGAAACTGTTTCATTGCTATTTGTTCTTCAATAAAATTATGGAAAAAGAAAATGGAAAAAAAAAACAAAAGATTTTTGATAATCAAGATTTTCCAGTGGCATAAGTAATTTCACATTGTTTATTCAACAATCACTACCTTGGGAGCCAGGGAGACAGCTTAGTAGAGTAAGTGCTTGCCTGGCAAGTGTAAGGGCCTGAGTTCAATCCCTGGTTCCACAAAAACAAAACAAAACAAAAAACAATCGCTATCTTAAAAGTACTTTCATCTTCCCAAATTAAATCTCTATGCATTATGTAATGAGTTTCCAACCTTTCCTTGTTTCCCAGCTTCTGACAATCACATTTCACTTATGTCTCTATGAATTTAACTACTACTGGTACCCTACAGAAATGGAATCACCTAGTATTTGTTTTTTGCATCTGGATCATTCATTTAGCATATACCCATGTTGTCACATTCCATATTTTCCTTCCTCTGAAAAGCTGAATAATATTCCCCTGTATGTACATAATGCCATTTTAATTTCCCATTTATCCCTCAATGGACACTTGAGTTAGTCTTACCTTCTGGCTATTGTGAATAATGCTGCTATGAAAGTAGGTGTGTAAATAACATTAGTAATTCTTGAATTTATTGGATGAGACACAGAGAAGTGACCCATAACTGAAACATGAAATCAGCATACACCAGTGGGGAAAATGCCCTCATATCCCTGCTTGAAGCATCTGATTATACACTGCTGCACTATATTTGCAATACTTTGTCCCTTAGCACAAATAGTTTCACATAAGATTGGGCTACTGCAAGAAGTCATTTATAACCAGAAAGCATTTCAGATCAAATCCTTGTGAGATTTGTTGCTTAGGAACCATTGATAATCCTCACTGATTTAACCAAAGAGTGGAAGATGAAGGAGTTGCTCGTTGCCTGCAGTGTCCTTTTTACTTAGTTCATCAAACACTGAGGACATTATTTCTTTTCTTTTTTGTAAATTGCTCAGATTGTGAGTCTGCAGAGCTATGTAAGACACCACTTTGTTTTAAGACACCTAACATCAAAGTGCAGTCAACTTTTCTCTGTGTCTGCATGTTTTCTGTGCCCAAGGCAGAATGCAGCTACAAGATTTGAAAATAAATACTGGCAGTCACACCAAAGATATTTTCAAGTAATCAGATTGGGGAAGAAAAAGCATAAGGCTCTCCTGTCAGATGAGTGACATGAACCGTGGAAAGGAGTTGTATGTAGGATGGAGAAGCAAGATGTACTGATTGGTTTGCATTGGGCAAGTGAGATAAAGAAGTTAAGAGTACTTGCCCATAAAGCCTTGGTGATGATTTCAATATCCAAGAACTGAAAGCTTTTTTAGAAATTTCTTTCTCATCGGGTGACAAAGTCTGACCCAAAATCATATGAGGCAAATTAAGTTCTTAATTCATTAAGGTGACTATTCTTACCCTTGCTACAGAAATGATAATGAGTTTAATTATGGAACACTGCCTTAGACTCCCCAAGGGAGAGTTATATAAAGCATGGTATCTATACCTTACTATCTTTCTAAAATGTGGAAATTCCTGAAATATGAATCACATTTGGCCTTAAAGATTTGAACAAAGGATTTGGGTCTGTTCAGCATACCTAAGAGGCAGACAAAAACAGTTACCAAAAATGATTGTAGAGGAGGAAATTTGATTGGTTTCAGTGTGGTGTTTTATCTGTCAGGTGCTCTCTTTGGGAAATGAAATAACCTAATGATAACTAGATTTGCCTATGCACTTGTTCTTTGGATGAAAGAGATTCACATATGAGTGCTTTTCCTACGGCACCAAGCTCTGAGCAAAATGTTCAAAACTATGCTGGAGGGAGAGCCAGATATCTCAGCAAATTAAAGGGCCTGCTTAGGCAGACACAGGGACCAGGGTTCGATCCCTGGCATGCTGCACTGGCATGATGGTGAGTGAGACTAGGCATGGTGGCATGCCCCATAATCCCAGCTCTTGGGAGGCTGAAAACAGGAGGACCACTAAGAGTCCGGTCTGTGTAGTGAGACCCTATAGACCCTGTACTAAACACATAAGAAAATAATAAATAAAAAATAAAAAACTTAGCTGGCCCTGGACTGGGTGGCCAACAGGAACAAAGTGAGTGAGGTGTCCCTGCCATACCATGTGTGTGGGTGTCTGTGAACACCATATGTTGATGACTCAAGCCTAGGCCTGTCTTTTTCTTTTGGGAGGGAGAGAAATTGAGCATATGTAGTTGCATAGTGGAGAAGAAGGAAAACAGAGAACATATATCTGACTTTGGGAAAGGTACATAAAAAATGATGAGACCAACAGAGAAAAGGTCATTGCAAACACTGTGTGTGTGTGTGTGTGTGTGTGTATGTGTGTGTGTGTGTCTGTCACTGTTCATCTTCATTCTGCAAGCACAGAGTCAGCATCCTGAGTAAGGCCAGAAATTTCCCCACAAGCACATAACAGAATAGTTTGTTCAATACCAGCCTTTCCCTTTCTACATAAGTCTTAAGTGACAAAATGGATCTTTTTGTTGATTGCAATGTCAAGTTAATGAAGATAAGTGTTACTGTTTTGATCTAAAAATGTGGCCCATAGGTTTTGTATGTTCACAGGCGCAACCTTGCTGAGGAGGCAGGTCACTGAAGGTGTGATCTGGAAGGCTGCATTCTTGTCTCCAGCTCTTCCTCTTGGGGTCTGGTTTCTGGTGCCATGGGGAGAGCAGCTTTCCTTCACCACTCCCTTCCATGGTGCTGTTTCTGCCTTAGGAATAACCAGCCATAGACTGAACCCATTAAAACGATGAATCAAAATAACCCTCTCCTCCTTTATACTGAGAGTTTTGGGTATTTTGTCCCAGTGATGGAAAGCTGACTCATAGAGCGCTTGGAACTTTTTATTCTTATGGAAAGTTCTGGACTCATCCATGTAGAAACTTAAAATATAGCAAGGCCATGCTAGTCACTACTACCACAGGACTCAGGAGGCTAACATTTTGCTGAGAAGTCTTTGAAAAGAATTCATGAGCGCAGTGGGCAGTGGTCTTCTGGCTCCATCCCAAAGCTGAGAAAATCTCCCTCCCCACCAGGAGCGAGGTGAGAAGCCTCAGACGATGCTTCACCCAGACGGGAGGTCCCCCACAGACGGGAGGTCCCCTGAGAGCTTCATGTCATGGCCAAGCACTTGCTCAATTATGGAAACAAGTGGTAGAGGCCGGCCCATTTATTGAGAGCCACATATATGCCTGGGAATTCAGGGGTACACAGGAGGAGAGAGACTGGTTTGTCTTTTTCTTGGAACTTTCTGAAAAGCGGTCCATTTGAGGTTCATGACTGTGGAATGAAGAGAAGACAACAGAGGGAGCAGGCTCCCTCTGCACAGATAGGGATTCTGTGGCTGGCAATCAGGCCTGCACTGTGGCAGAGGACCCTGCCAACGAGGGCCCTGCTGTAGCAGAGATTTTAGTCAGAAGATGTTACTGGTGCATGGCTAAGGTTTAGAAGCCAAAGGAGTGATCACAATGGGTAGCGAAAGAGTGAAGCTTGCAAAAGTTCCCTAAAGAGAATGCAAGGACTCAAAAATCTATCAACACAAGAAAAATTGGAAGACAGTGGTAACACAAACAGTGTCAGCTAAGCATAAAAACAACCCTGTATCTCACCTCAGATAAGGAACCAAGCAACTGAAAAATTAAAACTCTGAAAACACAAGCCAAAATAAACTTTTTCATTTTTAAATTGTTCATATCAGGTATTTTATGTACCTGGAAAAGAAAACACATGCTTTTTGTTGAATAGCAGTCTATCAACCAGATTGTCTTTCCTGGTTGGATACACCTAGTTCTGTGGATTCATATTTCTGATCTAGTCTGAAAAATTGTCTCTTTATATATTTTCTCTTATCTATTCTCTCAATTATTTATTTCTGGAATTCTGATTGAATGTCCTTTGGATGATCTTATTGAAAAATCCATTGCTATTATCAACTCTTTAATATTTTCCATGTCCACACTTCCATATCTTGAGTAGTCTTAAGTTGTGGGTGGAAAAGAGGGTATAATTCTAGGTCACAATTTTTCCTTCAAATGTGTTTAACCTTCTGGTAGGCCTATTAATGAACCTTTATTTTAACTATCATAGTTGTTTTCTTTATCTTTAGAATTTTGGTTTTAACAAAATCCATCTGATAATTTCTAATAATTGCTGACTGATAATCTCCATGATTGCATTTTTATCTCTTCTATTCCTATCACATGGGTATTCTGCACTTTATACTCAACAATGCCAATGTGCACAGCTGCTCTTGGCTATGATACCTGTTCTCCTGTGTTATGCAGGATTGTGAGCTCACTATTTGATCTTAATCAGAGTGTTATTGGCATTAACTGAGGTTTGTAGAAAGCCTCTTAGAAAGAATATCTTCTTCATTTTTTTGCTACCACTTGGAGGTGATTTCATTCCTTGTTGGTAGCTGAATCCCAGTCTTTTGTGGGACCCCAAGCACTGCTCTTATTCATGACCATTTACAGGCCCTCCTCCCCATACCCAGCCTCTTGCCACCTTGCAGTAGCTCCTGCAAAGGTAGCTGTGCTGGCCTGGACCTACACTGAGGACTTTGGAAGTCTCTCCTCTCTCTAGTCAGAACAGCAATGTCTTGACATTGGGAGAGTTCCATTGAGCTCTTAGGCTTCTGTCTCTATTTATCTTTTTGGTTAATATTTATAGTTGTAACGGAACATTTAAACTGTATGTGTTGTGTTGAATCAGAGTTTACTAGAGAAGTAGACATAACACAAGATATGCAAATGTATAAGAAATTACAAGATTAATTCACGATGGTCAGACACAAAGTTGGACAAGGAAGTGTGGAGACAGCAGCTGCACACTGGAGACCAAAGGCTTCAGCCCTAGGTCTGGAGCTCACTGCAGTGTCCCGTGTAAGTCTGTATTAGAAGGCTCAAGGACCTACCACTGACAGTTGAAGAGTCCATGCCTGCAGACTGAAGGGGGCAAGGCAGGAGCTAGAGTCTATGCTAGAAGCCAGGAGAGGACATCCAAGCTGAAGGCAAAGACTGGAGCTCCCCCAGAGAGCAGAAGCTGACCTATCCTTCTGCATTTCCCCCTAATGCTGTCCAGACAGTGAGCCCCCCTAGGGCAGGCCGTCTACACTGTAGGCTGTAGAATTGCTGAGCTGACTTAGTTGAGAAGCTTCTAACCTTCTCAGTTTGGCACAATTAACCAACTGTTATACATGTAAATCTCAACTATTTTTTTTTTTTTAAACAGGATCTCATTATGCAGCCCACATTCACAGCAATCTTCCTGCTTTGTGCCTCCCTAGTACTGGGATTACAGGCACGTGCCACCACGCCCAGACTCCATTGCCATATTCATCCCTTTTTTCTTTTTTTTGGCAGAAGTGGGGATTGAACTCAGGCCCTTGTGCTTGCCAGAGAAGCACTTATTCCACTGAGCCATCTCACCAGCCCCAAGAGGAGTATTCTTATTACCCAGTGGAAAATTAATCAGCACCAATGCTTTTCCAGAAAACTTTCCACTTTGAAATACTTATTGCATTATTTAGCACATAGCAATTAGAGCCAAATAGGGACTACTTTTATTATTAAAATTCATTAAATAAAACATGACTAGATGGCTTACCTGTGAATAGATAGCTATCCTCAAGAATTTCTTTAGTGCAGAAACACTAAGCCTCCATGAATTCTCCTTCTGTTGGGCTATACCAGAAAGGCGGACCTTCCAGACATCCTTCAAATGTGACAGCTGGGTTGGGCAATGTGATCAGAGAAGAAACCAAAGCCTGGCCAAAATTCCTTTTAGGAATCAAGCAAATTTTTTATATGCATATTATTGTACACAAATTTGTTTAGAGACAAATAAATGAAGAGAATAAGTATTGTTTTATGTAGAAAAAATTGAATTTTCATACATTTTAAGTGAGAAAGATGTAATGAAAATAATGAAAGTTGTTGTAGCAATTATGTCTAAGCCATGTTTAGTTTCTATTAGTGCCTTAGGATGATTACTAATTCTATAGTTATATGGTGGCTTTTCCATTCTTAAAGTTGTTTCACAAACTAATTTAGTCTTTATAAAAGTGGCAAGTAGGGTTAGTTAGGGATGTAGCAAAGTGGTAAGCATAGGCACACGGCCCTGGATTGATCCCCAGCATTACAAAGATTTCAAGAAAGCAAGAAATAGCAAGTTCAATGACTGGCAAGTATTAGCATATGCGTCCAACAGATAGAGCGACTGAGATTTATGTAACCATACGTAGACATTCGATCTAGTAGTCTCTACACATCTGCACATTCAACATTCTGGTTTTATGGTGTGTGGGGGGGGGAGAGAGAGACAGAGCTTACACTGACAGTTTATTCACTCAAGAACATTTTATAAATGTTTGCTATGTCCCAGGCATTGAGAATGAATTTTGCAAGCTTTCAAGCAAGTGGCATATGTTAGTCACTTTTTCATTTCTATAACGAAATACCCACGTGCATCATTTAAAAGTGGTAAAGTTCTCCTTTGGCTCACAGCTTGAGAGGTTTCAGTCCACGACTGGCTGGCCCATTGTTTTCAGAACTGAGGTTGTGAAGAAACATCATGGCAGAAGAACACAACAGAAGGCTTTTTGTCTCAAGGCAGCCAGAAGCAGAAAGAGGAAAAGAGCTGGTGAAGAGTTGTCTGGGTGTGCCTACGGGAGGCCACGCCCCTGGAATCCACTCCCTTCAATGCAACCTCCTGTGACTTCTGTTCCCATCATCCCCCATTAATGTCATCAAGTTCTAACCTGATCAGTGGATTGATCCACTAATGAGAAGCCCTCATCCTCCAATCACTTCTCTAGGCTCCACCTCTGAACACTGCTGCACCGGAGCCCAAGCCCTTAATCTGTGAGACTTTAGAGGGACACTTCATATTTAAACCATAACACAAGGTTCTCAGGATAATAAGAGAGATCAGTAATGACACTGAAATGCAATAAGTGGGGTAATAGAGGAATGGCTAGCTAAGGCATTTGGGCCAGCGTTGGTCTTCCTGGAGAGGAAAGACTTAAGATGTGTAGAGGTGGGGAAGAAAAGAAGTTACAGCAAAGGAAAGACCTTGCAACACAGTGTGTGTTATTGAAGTAGGACTTGCCCTGCAACTCCGCAAAGTTCAGTCTAACAGAGCAGGAGAGGCAGGTAGAAGGGTGTTGGGACCGGAGCCCATGGCGGAAATGTCTTGGAAGTCCCTGTATCTGGCTGCAGTACGCTACATTGGTCATCCCTAAGTAGGGGTGCTAGCAGGGTAGGAGCAGGAAGCAGCTCCAAGAGCAGAAAGGAGGTCCCAGGCAGAAAGGTGACCTTTGGGAATCAGGTAGACTTGAACCAAGAGTGTCAAAGGTCAAGGTAGCAATGCCTACAGCTAAGGGCCAAAGGTCAGGAGTTTAGAGAAGAGATACCGGAGTGTCTGGTTTTCAGGCCATCATCTCTGCACTTTGTGTTTTCTAAGATGGGGCTGGCTCTGACACCATGATCATGAACATAAATGACTGGGAAAGAGACAGGAATTAAGAACACTGAAGCTGGTGGGTTCTCTGTGCTGCCCCAAACAGTCCACACCAAGACATTAAGATCAGAATATTGATGGAAAAAGTGAGAATAAAAGCACAATATAGATTCCAATCACTGGTGCTGCTAGTGAATTTGGTTTCATCAGAAAGAAAACAGGTGAGCATATTTGAAGATATAGTCTTCTCATCTCCTGACATGTGCACTATATTATCTAAATAATGATCAAAATCTCTGGCTCTTACAGTAGAGGATCAGCTCTCAGACTTTCACAAACTCAGATGTATGGAGGGAAGAAAGGTAACAATATTGGTCATTAAACATGAGTCAGCCACTTGCAAGCACTTCTTTAAACACCTGAGTTACAGCTGAGTTTGTGCATATGAATAGTCAGTCCTGTTTTACATTTATTATAAAACATCATAAACCATCAAGGCTTCTTTTCCTGTAAATTCTTGTAATTCCCTGAATCCTGCAAATTAATTTTCTAGACAGTTTTAAAGTTTTGTTCCAAAATATGCAGGGAAAATGCTTTCCATAGTGTTGACTTCGTAGCCAAACCATATTCCTTTCCACATATATGAGGCTTTCTGGATCAGATTTCTAAGTGTATCTGAAGCAGCTGAGGCAGAAGAGCTAACAGGATGAGTACCAGTGAGGGGCCCGGCCCACTCCCCAGCATTATGCCTTGGGGAGACAGACAAAAAGCAAACACAGTGATCACAATTGCAACAAGCACTGTGAAGGGCAGCTTTTGTTAGCCTGGAGCTGGACTATTTGTAGCCTTATCTCCTCCCTGTCTCTGAGTGCTGCACCTCCCTGGCTATCTCAGGGAAGAGTGATGTTTCTGGAGAGAGGATAGACTCGCAGACTGAGCAAAGATAGGAAGGCAGTGCGGAGGCTCCCTGTGGGTGCTAAGGACCTAACACGGGGAAATGCAAGCAGCTGTCGTGGGCCTGCGTTGGGCCCCACTTCCGCAGGAGTTCCTATCTTGTGTGTCTGCTTCTCTCACTCAGCAGCTCTCACACTCCGTGCTGGCTACTTGTATTCTTGAGTTTTCAAGACCCAGAAAACCCATCGGTTGCCCTGGATTGGTACCTTTTACTATTAAGATACAGGAGAGGGGCTGTGGAGACAGCTTGGCAGTCTAAACACCTGTCTGGCAAGTGCAAGGTCCAGGGTTTGAGCCTTATGCCACTTGCTGTGCCGCTGTGCCAGCCACTGAAGCCAGGTGTGGTGACGCACACCTGTAATCTCAGAGTGGAGAGGCTGAGACAAGATCACTATGAGTCTAAGCTGCACAGTGAGGCGCTGTAGCAAATAAATTAAAGATTTTTTTTAAAGATTCAAAAAAGGATAAAGAAAATGCGTGCCATCTTCTGACCTTGAGTTGGCAGGAACCTGGTGATATCTGTTGCTCCTAGGCTTATGGGTACCCTAGGGATCATCCAGGCACCAGGACCCCCTGGGGTCCCATCCTGAGCGTTCAGATACACTACTTCTACTTCCATATGCTCTGACTATTGTGTGCTATGCGCCCCATTTTTGTGTCAGCCTGTCCCTTTACATCTTTATACACAGTCCTTAATTTAACAATTATCCAAATTAAGATTTTTCAAATTTATAATAGTGCAAAAGTGAGATGCCTTGAGTGAAAACCACACTTGGCATATCGAATGTGAATGCCTTTCCTGGGCTAGTGATATGCAGCAAGATACCTTCTTGGTATGCTGGGCAGCTGCACTAGGGAGGGAAGTTCCAAGTCAGACTCACCATCCAGAGAAGCTTAGAGCAATTAAATGCATCTTTTCACCATACAATATTTTTAACTTACAATGGATGGGTCTGTGGGAGCCTATATCTGTACTCTAGCTCTCTGAGGTCCTTTGGCCAGCTAGGTAAGGCCTTCTGCTATAATAGACCATCCATTCTGAGCACTGGACAGTCCAATTCTGTGGTTCTTGTGTTCCTGTACCCAGGGCTCTTGCCACTCCCTCCAGGGGCATATGCAAAGTAGAAAGATGACTGCCTACTGGGCCGCTTTTGTAGTGATTATAAAGCATCTTGGACACTGTCCACATACGCTATGTACTAGAACTATCCCCAAACTGTTAGAAGTGCTGATAATATATTTGCCTTTAAAGTGTTTTTGTTATGTTTTATTCTTAGTAATTCTTTACTATCATGAAAACTACTTTTAGTTGATATTTTTGTATATATTAACCTCATCAAATACTGTGTGAGCACTCTGTATTGATCAGATTCATACATATGATACACTACAGTCTGGCCTCTTGGTTGGATTCACAATTTAATTTTAATTTTTGAATATTATTTTAAAATATTTAATTTTGAATTATTTTTTACTCAATTTTATGAATATTGTTTAATTTTAAATTGTTTTATGATTTATACTGTTTCTTTGACTTACGATCTACTTATAAGACATAGCATGATATTTATTCCTAGTATCAAAAACTTTACAAAAGTGTATTTCCATTTTCCATTGACTTTATATTAGTTCTTCCTTGTCTTTTACACACACACACACACACACACACACACACACACA
>PVKA01046268.1:0-15035 GCA_004027165.1 Ctenomys sociabilis
CCCCCCCCGCCACACACACGCTGCACTGGGAATCCAGGGTGGAGACAGCCGGATGAGGGGGTAGCGTGTGAGCCTCGAAGCCGGGAGAAGTGGGCTTTATTACTGCACGGCCCCGAACAGCCCCACAATTCCACGCCTCAGTTTCTGCATCTGTGCAATGGCAGCGACGGGGTTATTCCAGAAGGCGCGCGTGAGCCGCCTCCCCGCAGTGAGTGCTGAGCAGCCATCTCCCGCCCGTGGTCCCGGGCACACACGGGCACGCGCGGTCAAGTGGTCGCGGCCGGGGTCCGCGCCCGGCACCACGCTGTGTCCCTCTCTGTGCCGTGGGCCGGGCGGGGGCCGGGCGGTGGTGGCCGCGCAACTTTCCGCCCCGCGCAGGCCGCGGGGGGCGCCGCCCGGGCGGGATGGCCCCCCTGCGCCGCCCGGCACCCCGAGGCCCGCCCGGCCCCGCCGTCTTCCCCGCCCCCGGCGCGCCCCTCCCCGGCCGCCGAGTCCGCGGCTCGGCCGCACAGCGCCGGCTCGGGCATCCGGCGACAGCACCTGGGCCGCGCCTGGCGTCCGGCGGGGGCAGCGCCGCCCGCGCCCTCGGCGATGACCACAGCGGGCGCTCCGGGCGCCCTGCCCGCGGGGTGAGTGCGCAGGGGGGCGGCGGGCTGGGGCGGCGCCGGGCTCCCCGTGGTCCGCACTGCGGAGCCGCTCGGCTGGGCTCCCGGCTGCCGCGGGAGGCCTTCGGGGCCTGGGGACCCAACTTTGCCTGTGGGCTGTAGTCAAGCCTGTGCGCAGCAGCCTTCCTCCCCTGCCGGGTAGCGTTTATGCCGGCGGGGAGCCCTGTTCTTACCACCTCCCTTACAGATGAGAAACTGAGGCATGGCTCTTGGTTGACTTGTCTTCAGTCATCCAGAAGATAAGGGCTGGGGTCAGGATTTGAACCTAGTTCTGTCTCCTGTTAGATCCCCAACCCACATCGTTCTCGGCTCCTTGCGGGGACAGAAGGTGCAGCAGGGCCCCTCGGGTGCAGCAGGACCTGGGGTTGTAAAAGGTCGGCATTGTCACTTTAGCAGATCTCCTTCCCACCCCCCGCCCGCCCCACTGGACAATCCTGTGCTACCCCTGCTTGTGCCCCCACCCGCCCACCCACTCCACTTTCCTGGGACCTGTTGGGCCTGTTGGGTACAGCAGTTGCTGGGGAGCCTGGCTGCCAGGAAGGCCTGGCTTAGATCCTGCCCAGGTGAGCTGGAAGGAGGCCCTGCCCTACCTGGAGCTTCACCGCCAGTGACAATATTTACCAGGCTGAACAGATGCGTGGGGAGGGCAGGAGCCTGGTGCCACGCTGGCTGCTGCTGCAGGGTCTGTGCTGAGTTGGGAGCTCAAGAGTTGGAAATAGGATGGCTGGGGGCAACCTGGCCTGGGGCAAGAGTTGCCTGCTAAGTTTTTGCCTTGTTCCTTTGTTGTTGTAAGGCTGGCTGAGTCCTTCAGCCTCCCTAGGCTTCTGGTCCCTCCTTTGTAAAATACAGACTGGCTGGGCTGGCTGCTCCCTTCCTGCTGTGGCTCCTTGTAAATCTGGGGCTTGGGTAGGTCTCTTTCTGCCAACTCTGAGCACCACTCAAAGTAGTTTTCAGGAGATAAGGTAAGCATGGAGCAAGATTCCCCTGAAAGAATCCTAGATTTTGGGGTATGTTTTTTCCTATTCCTTAGGCACTCATGTCTATCACTGAGGCCTCTCTATAACCCCAGACTCCTCTAGTCTCCTCCTCAGGCTGAACCACAACTGCCTCCCTGTGCCTTTTGAGGCTACAGAAGTCCCTCTACCCCTGCCCTTGGTCAATGATGTCCCAGTGGGTCTGATCAGAGCCAGCTGAATCCAGCCCATTTATACCTTCACCATAGACACTTACCTCACTGAAATGCTCAGATTTGCTGTGGGCCTGACACTGGGTGCCTGGGATGGTGAGGGGAGAAAAAAACAGCCTTAGATCTCTACCACTTTAAAAATTATGAAATACTTTTAAGCTGAGGCAGGAGAATCACTGAGAGTTTGAGGCAAAGCTGGGACACATAGTGAGTTCAAGACCATCCTGCACTGTAAAATGCATCAAAAATTAACTAAATAAATTAACAGTAGCAGAGACCATCGAAAACCCCTATGGAAAACTCTTCCCCTCTCCAGAGATAATTGCTATCCTCAATTTGTTTCAATATTTCATTTTTATTCTTTTGCTGAACATGTGAAAATCTTAAAAAAAAAAAAAGCCACCTCAGTTTTGTATTATAAACAAAGGGAGCCATGTAGCATGTGTCACTCTGTGGCTGGCTCTTTCCTACATGAAGTCGGATTGTTAAGATTTAGCCTTCTTGACCTCGAAGCGCTGGCCCCCTTGGCCTGGTATGTGCCGCACCACCCTGTGTAAAGACTCCTGGTTATTTGTCCTTCTTGTTGGACATCAAGGTGGTTCCCCTGTCTTACTAGTCAAACACCAAGTATTCCTGTAGTAGTGGGAGTGCCAGGTCATAGGATCTGCACTCAGTCTTTTAAAGTTATTTAGTTAGGCTATAAGATCAGAGCTGCTCAATGAAAGAAATGATGCTAATATACAAAGTCAGAAAGAAACCGCACTCCTTCACGTTTTCCGAGTACTTCCTGTTCTTTACAATGGCCTTGGGCAGTCTTTACAACCACTTTGGGGAGGTCTGTACTGTCACTTGCATTTCATTGATGGGAGAACTGACTTTCTCAGGTTTTCCAGGAGGCAGTGTCAGCTGAAGTCCAGGGTTGTCTGCTCTGAGAAACCTTGAAGGCCACACTGTATTAGGTTGTACAATACTCACTTTATGTGCAGCTAAGGAAGACAAGACTCGTTGGAAGGAGAGGCTCGATCTTTTGTTGTTGTTGTTGTTGCTGGGATTTTTTTATTTTTTATTTTTAACATAGTCTCACTATATAGTTCAGCGTGACCTTAAACTCCCTATGGAGCCCAGACTAGCCTCCAACTCACTGAAATCCTTCTGCCTCAGCCTCCTGAGTGCCAGGATGACAGCTATGTGCTGCCACTAGGACTGTGTCCCCCAGCTACCTGTCTCCCTACTCCACTAACAAACACTGAGGTGGGAGCCCAGGGGAGAGTGATGTGGCTCCAGGCTGCTGGACCCCCCCACCCTTGGCCCTCCACTCCCTTAGTTGGACCTGAGCAAGTCCTTCAGTCCTGCTCATTCTCCATCTGGCCCAGAACCACCTTCCCCACTGAGTCCCCTCAACCCACCGTGAGGCATAGTGGAAAGGCCCACAGGACACAGAATGAATGTCATCTGGGCCTAGGCAGGCACTGTGGAGCAGAAAGGCCTTCAAGACACAAGGATGGCCATGGACAAGTGGGCACCTGGCAGTGGGAAGGGAAAGGTCTGGTGGCGTGGCCTAGCAGAAAGAGCGTCCTCTAAGCTGCTGGGTGGAGCAGATTCCTTCTACCTCACTGCCTCAACGCCCTTATCTGTCAGTTCAGATAAGAGCTCCCACTGGTAGAAGAATTGGGTGACATAATGCTGTTACCCACTTTAGATAAAACGTGAGTGATATCCTCTTGGTACCAGGGGGTGGCTGAGATGCTATTATCAAGTGAGGCCAATGTCCCAAGCCTCCCCAGCCCCCAGCCAGCCCTGCTCCCCTCTGTACTTAGCCAGCCTCTGTCCTCCTGCCCTTGCTGACTGCTTGTGCCTGTAGCACTCTGCTCCTCACTCTTGGATATCTTTCCCCATCTTAGCTCAGTTCTCAGACGGCTTCTTTAGTGCCTTGGGCTGGAACCGGGCCGAGATGCTTTGGTGCTTCCAACCACGGTCCGAATCCCTGTTGCTGTCACACCTCAGCCTGTGTCATCTGTAGCTCAGAAAGGGCAAGCCCAGGTCTGGCCTTTGGGGGGCAGGTAATAAAATATGTTTAAAGTCCTGATTACTGCAGTCTAGTTTTTGTTTCTACTTGTTACCTCCCACCTGCACACTGTCCACAGTGTCATGGTGTGTACAGTTTTACATCTTCTCTTGTTCTTAGCGTTACATCTTGTACACCTTGCACAGCTCCATGGCCTGTGATCTGATCTTGGAGGGAAGAAGGGGAGGAAGGCAGGCCTGGACCCAGCCCCTAGTCTGGGGTAGGGGACTCCATGCTCCAGTTAAGCCAGAGCTGCTGCACCCCTGGGGGAGGGGGAGTGCACATCTCTGCATCTTTCTGTCCAGGTTGATCAAGCTGGCACAACTTGGTGGTGGTGGTGTGTGTATGTGTGTGTGTGTGTGTGTATAGAAATGGGAATCAGTGTGTACTGAACACCCAAGACAATAAGCGCTCAATGCTTGCTTCTTGATTCCTTCAGCAGAAATGAGCAACTTGAATACCACTCACTAAGCTGGGCCCTGGGCAGAGGGGGAGACAGTCATACCCTGGCCTCTTGAGGAAGGGCTAGCAGCAGGTGCCAGGGAAGATGTTTAGACCACAGAAGGGACCTGGGACTTTGTCCTGAGCAGACCAAGAAGGCAGTGAAGGATATGAGGCTCAGGAGTGACAGTCAGATCCGGGTTTTAAAATGACATTTTTAGCTCTTAAGAGAGACACAGATTGCTGGTTATGGTGGTGCACACCTGTAATCCCAGCAAACAGGAGGTTGAGACAGAAGGATCACCATGAATTTGAGGCCAGCCTAGACTACATAGTAAGATCCTGTCAAAAAAAAAGGACACAAGTTAAAGCCAATAAATATTTCAGTATTTCACCTGGAATCAGATGGGTTTCAGCAAGCATCCTTTATGATACACTCCTGAGCTTCAGGTTTGCCAGATCCTCTCAAGTTAAGAACAAAAAAGGGCCTGAAATGAGGCTGGGAAAGAGATGAAGCCATAAAACCTTAGGTATTTACAGGTTGAGAAACTAGAGCTCTGCACCTGTTCAGGGCAAGGGAGACAAGGTCTTGGGCCTCATGGTACCATGTGAGGTACATTGGCACCTAGCCCTTGGAGGCTTCCAGCCTATTTAGTTAAAGTGAAAAAAAAGAACCATCCACCAACAACTGCAAACAAGTGTTCTGGTAGGGGAAAAAGTCCTAGAAATGACAAATATTGGGCCACCTTCACGTGAATGGTGAGACTGGACGCATGTTCCCTTCGTATTTCTAGAATACATAAACTAAGAGAGCGACCTTTGTTCTCCCAGGATGGTGGTGACCTGGGGAGCCTCGCCTAAGAAAGTGGATGTTCTGGGCCAGGCATGGTGGCGCATGCCTGTAATCCCAGCACTCGGGAGGCTGAGGCAGGAGGATTGTTGTGAGTTCAAGACCAGCCTGAGCTACAAAGTGGGCTTAAGGGCAGCCTGAACTGCATAGTGAGACCCTGTCTCAAAAAGATCAAAAAAAAAAAAAAAGAAAATAGATGTTCTTTCTAAAGGATTTCTCAACTCAAGGTTCCTTTGGAATTAATCAGACATGAGTTCATGTAAAATCACTAAACACGCAGGAAACAAGCCACTGTAGTGACAGACACCAGAAACAACAAGTAGCAGGGTAGTTTCTTAAGAGTCTAAAAAGCCACAATTATGAGCTAAAATTAGGTTTAAGATATAGAAAGAAAATGTAACAAATTACTAACTTCCCAAGAAATAAAATTTTTTAAAAGATGTATAAAGAAGCAGTGGAAGAATTTCAAACAAACAGGACATAGTGGTGCATGCCTATAATCTTAGCACTTAGAAGGCTGAGGCAGGAAGATCACTACCAGATTGAGGCCAATCTGGGTTATAAAGTGAGTTCAAAGCCAGCCTGACCTACATAGCGAGAACTGTCCAAAAAAAAAAAAAAAAAAAAAAAAAAAAAAAAAGAAAAAAAAAAAAAAAAAAAAAAAAAAAAAAAAAAAACCCCGACCTAAAATAACAACAGATTTGAAAAAGAATGAACTGAAATTTATTACTCTACATGAATAACTGAGAGATGTAGCAGATCTGACACAATGAAGAGGACACTAGTGAAATAAAAGCACTAAGTACTGGAATCTAACAGAGTCCAAAAAGATGGTAAAGAGCTGTAAAACATGGAATTAAAAGGTCTGCAGAGAAGAGAAAAGGGTGGAAAGGGAGGAGAGTCTCCTGTCCTCTGACGCTGAGTAACAGGGGTAACGCAAAAGAGGACTGAGAGGGTTTAGTGAGGGAGAAGATGAGAGAGGCTAGGAAGAAGCTGGTGTCCAAAATGACTACCAGATTTACTAAAATGGCAATGCAGGGCCGAGAAGAGAGCTCAGTGTCATAAATGCCTGCATCACAAGCAAAAGGTCCTAAGTTCAATGCCTGTATCAAAATAAATAAGATAGGGCCTGGCATCTAGCTCAGCGGCACAAAACAAAATAAAATAGCAATACCGACAGCCAACAGATTTGGAAAACTAAGAGTGAAGACAGAGGTTTCAGTTTGCCTAGGAAGATCTGCTGGTTGCCTCACAGAGGAGAAGACATTAAAACTGGGCCTCAAAGTCTGTGTAGTTCCCTTGGTGGGGAAGGGATTTGCTCTTAACTTTCTTTCAGGGAGATCTTCAAGTTTCTCTCTACAACCTTCTTTCTCTCCAAAGATACCTGTGAGGAAAACCATTCTCAGAACCATCCACAGACATCTCTGATATCTTTGTCAGAGAAAACTGGGTCTGGGGAGATGGCTCAGTAGAATAAGTGCTTGCCTGGCAAGTGCAAGGTCTTGAGATCAATCCCTGGTACTACAAAAATATAATAAATGTATAAAGAAAATTAGTAAAGAAAAAGAAAGCAGAAAACTGAGGCCCAGAAGATTCAGAGATTCATTTTTCAGCCCTTAAATTCCATTCATTCATTTACCCCATATGTTTATTAAAAACCTATTTTGTCCCAGATATCTGGTGCTGGATGTAGTTGATGGGAACAGAATCCTGCCTTAAAAAAAAAGGGCGGTCAACCCGCTCAGGGCCCCTTTCTGTCCCTCTCCGACAGAAGCTTTTCTATCCAATAAAGTTTTTTCCTCAAAAAAAAAAAAAAAAAGAATCTTGCCTTTTGGGATCTTATAATTACCAGAGGGAGATAGATAATAAACCCCAAAATAGAAGGAAAAAAAATGTCACAGGATGATAGGAGCTGTAGGGGAAATGAAGGGTCTGGAAATGCTCTGGAAGGTGGCTTGAGTGTGGAAGGTCCCTCACTGCCCATTGTGACAGTGTGGTTCTAGGAGTTCTAGATGCAGGCAGGCCTGGGGTGGGGATGTGTGGAGAAGGAGGAAAGAGAACGGAGAGAGGGAGCGGGCTTATGGGTGGTCTGTGCTCCTCAGGAGCAGCCAAACCAAATGGGTCAGAAGGGCCACAAGGATTCCTTTTACCTTTGTGAAGGGTAAGAGTCCTCCCACTCTATGGGCAGCCCCTTCCCCACCCTCAGCCAGGTCTCAAGTGGCACCTTTTTCTGCTGTTTCCTCCCACCCTTGGGGACACCCAGAGGTGGGTCTAAAGTGTTCCTGCATCCCAGGACATGAGTAGCCTGGAAGAGTTCTCAAAAGCCATCCCAGGCCAACCAAGGAAGATCCAGTGGACCCGTGGGGCTCTGTGCTGCCAGGAGGGGCTGAAAGCTCCCAGGTCAGGCCGTGTCTCTCCCCTCAGGACTCCTGTGACCAGCCTTCATGAGGCCCTGGACCAGTGCATGGTTGCCCTAGACCTCTTTCTCACCAACCAGTTCTCAGAAGCCCTCAGCTACCTCAAGCCCAGGTGAGTGTAAGCCAGGTGGGGGTGGCAGGTGTGTGTGGGGGCGGGGCTAGTGGGTCATGGGGAACCAGAGGAAGCCCTGTAACTCAACACCATCAGCTTTGGGGGTCACTGTGACCTCTGAGAAGTCCCATAAAATGGCTCAAATTCCCCTCCGTTTGAGCAGTCAGGTCATTTCCAAGGTTACTGTGACTTCCACATTGATTCCTGGTTCCCGATGAATACACTGGAGGATGCTTCTGTGAGCTCTGTCGTAGCCTGTTGTCTTAGTTTCCCTTGAAGGCTGGAGCTGTGGACTTCACTGAGCATTCGGGGGATACGAGGACCCCTCCTGAAGCCACCGTGCCCAGTTTATAGTGCCATATTTCTAGACAATATACACATACTTGTTTTTCTTTATTTACCTTTTTTTTTAAAGTTTTTAAAACTGAGGTATGACTTGAACAGTGTAAAATTCACCTTTTTTTTTTTTTTTAAACTACCACATTTTTTTTTTTTTTTTAATTTTGTTTTTGGCGGAACCGGGGATTGAACACAGGCCCTTGCACTTGCCAGGGAAGCGCTTATTCTACTGAGCCATCTCCCAGCCCCCTACTAGCACATTTAAATATCATGTTTTGGAAGATAATTTAGTTCTTATTTTCCTTCCTTGAACCCTTTCTTATTACTGTATCACAATATTTGACCTAATTGTTAATCAATATTTACTTTAACAAATCTGTGATTATTGCTTATTGCAAAGATATATTAGACGATGTTTCTTTTCTTTTCTTTTTTCTTTTTGTCTTTTTGAGACAGGGTCTCACTATGCAGTTCAGGCTGACTTTAAGCTCACTTTGTAGCTCAGGCTGGTCTCGAACTCACAACAATCCTCCTGCCTCAGCTTCCCAAGTGTTGGGATTACAGGCATGCGCCACCACGCCCGGCTCGATGTTTCTTTTCTGAAGTTAATAATGCCCTTGTCTTTTCTCTTGCCTAACGTGCTCCATGTTTATCCTTAATCTTTATAATCTCTCCACCAGATGATCCTATCACGAGCTTTTCCCTGTGTGTTCAAACACACGCAGCAAGCTCTCTGGCCCTGCTCTTCCTGAAAGTTGGTCCCCTGGAGGACAGCTGTGACTCCTGGCCACTTCCTGGCAGCCCCGGGGCACGCTCTGCCTCTGTCCAACTTCTCTCTCCTGTCGCCAGCCCATGTCCACTAGAAACTTCCCACCAGACTTGAACAAACAGACTCTTTTTTTCTATCACAGGTTTGCTTTCTAGCGTCCACCACAGCTGGGACCCCAGTTCTTCTTAGTGCGGTCTTCTCTCTCGTTCCCGCTGAAACAAAGGTCTTTCTTATTCTGTATTTTTGTTGGAGATTCTTTCAGTTCTAGGATTGCCTCTGCCCCATCTTTTCTGGGTTTCTGGTTCAGTCTTCTTCTGAGGCTTTTGTCTCTCTCCTCACTTTATCTTTTTTTCCCCTATTTTTGGGAGATTTCCTTAACCTTACATAAATCCTTTTTGGCTTTTCTTGACTTCTGTAGTTGTACAATTGTCTCCCTAATGCCCCCTGTTGCTCTCTGGAGTGACCTCCAGCACACACACATCACCTTATTCTTGATTTATGGATGGCCTGACTTGTGTTATTATTGTCCCAGAATATTATTCTTTTTTTTAAAAAAAATGCTTTCTCCCCTCATAGGATGTTGGCTTTCTCCTGTTTCCTGAGTTCTATTTAATGGTGGGAATCCTCCTCCTCTTGTGAGGCTTTCCTCAGTACTTAATGATTCCTAGTTGCTTATCTGGTCACAATTATGAGCTCATTTAATTTGCTAAGACCCTTTCACCAGAGCAAACAGATAGATAAGAATTCACCCAAAGGCTGACTGGGAAGGACCGAGCAGCCTTGAGACTGGTAGGATTGCCTTGAATGGCTCAGCAGAGAGGGGCTGGACCCCAGCTATCTGCATGGGGTTCAGATGCCCCAGAAGGTCCACATTTCTCAGCATTGTGGGGCTGTCTGAACCCTGAGAAGCAGGCAGAGGACTGCTGCTTTCACCTGCTGCCTTCGTTTCATCCCTGCCTGTCCTCTGTGCCTCTAGGCCTGGTTTCTCTGAGACCCAAGAAAGTGAATGCCCAGGTGAGGACACCCGTTCCTACAAGTCCCCAAACTGATCTGTGTACTTCCTCTAACCCTGCCTCCCATCGCGGTGGGAGATGCAGGGTGTGACAGCCAGAAGGAGTCCTCCAGGGATGGTCGCGTGTCTTGTGCCTGCCCTCTGATGGGGTCTTGGTGAGCAGCATAGCATGGCTCTGACCCCAGGTTGGCCAAGCCCTGTTCTGCTGTGTCACTGAATAACCCAGCTCCCTTCCCACTGGTGCTCAAATGCTCTTGGATTTCACTTCCTGCCTGATTATTTTCTGTCCTTGGGCCCCAAACCACAGCCACCACCCGCACTGGAAATTGGCTCTCCAAGGCCTGCCCTGACTCATCCAAGCACTGAGCTTTCTCCTCATTCCTTGAAGCCCACCCAAACCAGGCCTCACTGTGGTCTAACTCTAGACTGTTCTACAGACCTGGTGTCAGTAGAAGGAGTCAGAACAGGAAAAAAATGAAACTGTAAAAACAGATGGCATGGGGTGCCCTGGCCTGAAAGCTGTACCTACTACTGGTGGCTTACGAGCACTTTTCCTTTGTAATCTTCTCCCTTTCTCCTCACCCCAGCGGGATACTCTGAAGAAGAGGAAACCCTCACCCAAGAGGGGTACTAGTCTTCCCATGAAAGCCACTGGTCTAAAAGCAAAAAAAAATTCCTGCTTAAAAGCAACCAAACAAACAAACCAGGCCCCCAGCCCCATTCATAGCTAGTGAAGTTGTTTCAAAGGTTGAGGTCCAGTTGGATTCACTGTTCCTCATTGTTCACACATTGTCTCATCAAACATTTTTTTTTTTTTTTTGTCTTTTTGAGACAGGGTCTCACTATGCAGTTCAGGCTGGCCTTAAGCTCATTTTGTAGCTCAGGCTGGTCACGAACTCACAACAATCCTCCCGCCTCAGTCTCCTGAGTACTGGGATTACAGGCACCTCCCATCATGCCTGGCTGCTAATTTTCTTGATAAGTAAATGATAATGGCTCATATGTGGTAGCACTGGGTTTCACATCCAGCCCCATCCAGACCTTTAGCCTTTCTTGGATTACTGCATGTTTCCGGGGGCTCCCACAGGGTGGACATGCTAGGTCACCTTGCATGGGGGGGGGGGCTTAGTGCTGCCTTTTCACCTCAGAGGTGTGAGGCAGGTAGAAAAGAGGGAGCAACTGGCATGTGTGTGATTCAGGAAGGCCAGGACATGTCCACATGGATGTCCTGGAGTCTCTTGGAGGGAAGAGACAAGGTCATCTGCTGAGGGTATTGAAGGGCAGCAGGGAGAGGGCGAGGGTATTTCTAAGCATCTTGATGCTCAGGGAGCCCATATGTAGGGAGCGGCTGTCTCCAGCACTGCTCACCTGCAGCGTGGGGGAAATGACAGTCGTGTTCCTAGGCCGAGGTTCCTAGCTCAGTGCAGCAGAAGGTTGGCAGTGCAGAACTGATTATGTTGACAGGGTAGACTGCTTAAGGAAGCTAAGGTGAGGGCCAGGAAAGGGGCCAGGCTCGAGGTGGGAAGACAACCTTGGGGCGAGGAAGCAGAGGGGAGGAGGCTGTGCTTGGGATGGTGGCTGGCACCTGGCAAGGCCCCAGACACATTAGGGAGGAAGTAAGACAACTGTTCCTGTGACCAAGATGAGGTCAGAGTGAGACTGAGGGGCTGGGAGGGTGGTGGCGCCTGTCTCTAGTTCCTTAAGCGACACCTCATGGGTGTCCTCATGTGTTGGGTGTGCTGGGTGCTGTGGCTCAGAACTAAGGAAGATGGGCCTGCCCTGGAGCCTGGTGGAGAAATAGTGAAACAAGTGATAAGTGGTACTGAGGGCCACTGTGTCAGCCAGGGTTTTACTAGAGAAACAGACATAACACAAAATATACAAATGTGTAAGAAATTACAAGATTGGGCCAATGAGATAGCTCAGGGGTCTAAAGAGACTGCTTAGACAAGCTTAGGCAAGCGCAGGGACTGTGGTGCGATCCCTGGCACCACATGCTGTGCCAGCCCCACTCTCAGGGCGGGCTGAGGTTGCCACACACACAAAAAAGAAATTACAAGATTGGCTTATGAAGGTCACCCATAGGGTGGGAAGAGGAAGCGTGCAGAGGGTGTCTGTACCGTGGAGGCTGAGGGCACCAGTCCGAGATTTGAAGCTTACTGTAGTGTTACATGCAAATGTGTATCAGGGGGCCATGGGTCATTAATAGAAAGCTGAAGAATCCAAGGCATAAGACAGAGTCTGCGCAAGAATCCAGGAGACAACATCCAAGCTGAAGGTAAAGCCTGGAGCTCCTTTGAAAAACAGAAACAGGCCAGGAATAAGTACTTCCCTGGCAAGCACAAGGGTCTAAGTTCAATATCCAATTCCACCAAAAAACAAAAACAAACAAACAAAAAATCCCAGAAACAGTTCGTCCTTTCTCATTTCCTTTTTTATACTGTCCTGGAAGACTACCTGCCCTAGGCTGGGTCCTCTGCACCCTAGGGTGTACGTAACCACCCTAGAGGAGGTCTTTTACTAGGGTGTAAAATTACTGGCTGGCTTAGTTAAGCTTCTAAACTTCTCACATTGACACAATCAACCAACCACCACAGACCCGGACTCATGTGAGTAAGGGACAGCTTGCAGGGGCTTTAGGACGGGCCATGTAAATTCCCAGAGCACACTCCAAAATGAAAGCATTTACATTTTTTTGTTCTAAAATTATTTTTTTATTTTTTTGTCTTTTTTGAGACAAGGTCTCACTATGCAGTTCAGGCTGGCCTTAAGCTCACTTCATAGCTCAGGCTGATGTCGAACTCACAACAATCCTCCTGCCTCAGCCTCCCAAGCGCTGGGATTACAGGTCTGCGCACCATGCCCGGCTTTGTTCTAAAATTATTAAGAATGTCGAGGCAGTGACAGTAGAAAATTAACCCAAGCCTGGGGGTCTGAGCAGCTGCACAGATCACATGACTTGGAAGCTGACTCTGGAGCACTCCCTGGAACAGGTGACATTTAAACCATGAGCAGCCAGCCCGGTGGAGAAGGTGTTTCTGGGTATGTGGAAGGGCCTTGCACAGTCCGACTGTGCACATGGTATGATGTATTAGAGCAATGGAGCCCCTCTGCCTGGCAAGTGGGGAGAACAGAGGGGTAACCTACACCCTACAAAGCCTGTATTCCCTGGCATGGCAGAGCTGATGGGTGGTGGAGCTGGGGTGGTGATGTGAGCAATGGGAGTGGCTGAGGGTGGAGTGGCGGTAAATGCACATGGAGCCTTTCTCCCTTGCCTTGCCCTCTGTTCACCTACCGTGTAGCATGGTTGCCAACAGGCCGCAATTGGTAGTGGTCCTTGGCTCCGGAGGTGGAGATCCTAGGCCGAGATTGGAGTTGGGGGCTGAGGAGGAAGCAGTGATGGGCACTGTATATGGTGAGGAGGCTGGGATAGGGGAGTGATGATTGTCTGACAAGGCCTCAACTTTGGACACTACCTGAGGAAGGAAGGGCTGCTGCTGCCTGCTGGTGGCCAGCAGGCGTCCAGCCTCACACCCAGCCCTGTGGATGGCTCTTCCTCAGCCTTAAAGCTGATCTGGGCCCCAAAAGGTGAGCCCCTAATGGGAATCAGGGCACATTAGTTCAAGGGCATGGGATTTGTGCAAACAAGAACTTGTGGGGTGTGTGCGAAGCACGGTGTGGCTGAGGCCTGGTGGTGTTATACCCCTGCACCTCCCCTTCCATTCCAGATCTGAGCGGGGAGGCTTCCTGTGAGGAGCTGGGGAGGGGCCTTGCTCTGACTGGAAATTCCACTTTGTCTGCCAGCTGCCCGGGTGGGGCCATCCCTCTTCCTGGGCCCTCGGGTCCTGTGGCTCAGACCTGCTGAAGGACAGGAAGACAGGGTGAGGGCCTGAGCACAAGCCTGAGGAAGGTGTGGGGGAGCTCGTGGAACCGGATTCTGTGCTTCCAGGGAGCCCCTGCCTCACAGAGAAAGGTTTTTCTGCCGGAATTGACTCTGGACCCTGTCAGGGTGTGGGGCGATTCGCATTCACTGAGCATGGGGATGTGCCTGGGATCCAAAAAGCTCTGGGACAAAAGCATTACTGTACTCATTTGATAGAGGATGAATCTGAGGCTCAGAGAGGCTGTGAGACTGGCCGAGGTCACACAGCTGCTGACCAGCAAAGCTGAGCTTCTGGGCTATGTCTGAGGAACTCAAAAGTCCACATTATGGCGCTGTTCAGCCTCTGTAGGCAGCTGCTGCCCTCAAGGGAAGCTGCCCTCGAGCAGGCTTGGGTGTCCTGAGAGCTGGTGGGGCAAGCAAGAGGTCTGTCGGCCTTTTCTCCCCACAGAAGCCTCTGCCTCTCAGGAGCCCACCACCGAGGACCACCCAGAAGCAAAAAGCAGCTCCATCGCAGGTGTTTTATGATTGAAAAGGAAGCTGGTTAAAGTCACATGATCTCACATAAAACTATAAATCTTGGTCACTTCTCTTTCAAGTTCCCAGCATAAGCTTGGCACTGAGAAGCTTCATAAATAATTGACAAGGGCAAATGGGGAAGGCACCAAGACACAGCTGCACCTGCGCCCTCCCAGCAGTCTCCAGCATCACCACTGTCACAGAAGCAGTCCCAAGCCCCAGGTGGCTGGGATACCCAGGGTGCACACAGGGACTGTATTCCCCTGAGCTATTCCCCCCTGACATCCCCCCACCCCGAAAGCCCAAAGCTGGGAGATGCAGGAGGCCTCCTGAGGCTGTGGCTTTGTGCCGAGAAGGGATGAGGCAGGCCCGGCTCTGTCCTCTAGGCCCCCACAGGCTTCAGAGAGCTGAGCAGGGCTGATGACAGTGGAGCATAGATTGGGCCTAGTCACAGATAGCTCTGAGCTCCAAGAACCAGCTCATCTGAGGCCTGATGGATAGGCTGGGAAATGTGGAACTCAGGGAAGGACATCTGGGGTGGAGGAAATAGGAGCAAAAAAGCCAGAGAAGGAAAGTATGGGGTTTCTCAGGAAAGTCTGTGGTTCAGTGGGCCCAGGGGTACAGACTCGGACGTGAGGCCGTAGGAGGCTGAAGAGGAGCCAGGTGTGTCAGTGCCTGCTGGTAACCCCAGCCCTCTGAGCAGCTGAGGCAGGAGGATTCCAAGTTTGAGCCTAGGCTGGGCAACTTAGTGAGACTCTGTCTCAAAATAAGAAACTAAAG
>PVKA01046269.1:0-15035 GCA_004027165.1 Ctenomys sociabilis
GAGATACTATGTACTCAGATATTTCTTTGTTTTATTTGAGGATTAATTCTCGTCTGACTTCCTCTATACTTTTCCGCTGTTTTTCCTTTGCTGCTGTATCTATTAAATCATTCATTTCAGCTGAGCTAGTGTCCTCTGCAATTTCTGGTGGACTCAAGGCCTGAGATTGCGTTTTTCTCCTTGTCCTTGTCATTTTGTATAGCACTGACCTCTGACCTTTGGTGTAGAGCTTTGGTGCAGTTATAACTTTAGCATGTAATGAGATTCAGGTGCCAGTTTATTGAGTTTGAAATTATCCGGGTATGCCTGTCCTATATCTAGCTATTGTGTTCAGTTCCATTTTGCTGCAGCTCCTGTGGTTCCCCTCTGTTGGTTCCCTGGTCAGGTGAGCATGAATCGAACCAGCATGCAGATCGAGGAGTAAAAATTCCCACTATCTTGTCTGGCTTTTGGGTGTGGGTATCCGGGGAGATGCTGCTGAGTGGGCCCTGAGCTTTCAGGTCAGTCACTGGCTTAGAGGGCTTGGGGGCGGGGATCCGGGTAGCACGCAGGAAGAATGCAAATGCTTTCCCTCAGACTCACCACACACACTGATCTGCCAAGTCTTGTGAATCGTGCAATTTCCCACTCACTGGGTGGTCTTGGGACAGGATCCAGGAGGCCACCGGAGTTGGCCTCACTGTCTCAGGCCTGTCTCTCAGGCTGGACGGGCATGGCCGGGAACAAGGAAGATTGTGGAGTCCAGTATTTGGTCTTAATAAAAATCAATAGATCAGTCTATGTTATTTATTTATTTATTTATTTATTTATTTATTTATTTATTTATTTTCACAATACCAGGGACTAAACTCAGGACCTTGCACTTGCCAGGCAAGTGCTTATTCTACTAAGCTATGACCCCAGCACAGTCTACATTTTAGAAGGACTAGAACATATGGTCATTCAAAGATTAAACATAAGAAAAACTAGACCCAGAGCAAACAGCTTGGTCAACATTCTGGGGGCTAAACTGAGAGTATATTACATGACAATATAGCTCTAGAAGGCCCGCCTGACATCAGATTAAGGTGCCTGCTTAGGTGGAATGCAGTGGCTGGGGTTCAATCCCCACAGTGCCATGTCAGCCCAACCCTGTGGCTGCATGCTGAGCTGGCGATTGAGACTGAGCATGGTGGTGAGCACCTGTAATCCCAGCACCTGTGAGGCTGAAATCAGGAGAATCACTATGAGTCTTATCTATGCAGTGAGACCCTATAGGCCCTGTGCTAAACACAGGAAAAATAATTAAGAAAGGAATTTAGTGACTGTAGCAATTGGTAGTCTACTTTTGCTGAAGACCAAGAAGGAACAGTAATCTTAAAAGATGGGTCTGAAAGGCCTGGAGATGTAGGCAAGTGGTTGTCATCAGAAGCTTTCACTGGCATAGGAAATAGAATGGGATACATAATTCCCAGGGCCTATGTATTTTTTTTTATACTAAGACAACTACAAAATAGGTACCACAAGTTTTAAGCCAATTAGCGTCCTTTCTACTATGATACTGTCTGAGATTCACAGGCCACACAAGCATGAGCCTAACCTACTGCCTAGTCATTGGTTTATAGTTTGAGCAAGTGATAGAAAGTTGCCCTTACACAAAACAGATGTAGCAGAAAAAGCCCACGATAAACTAAAGGGAGGAAGACTGGAAAAGAGAGATGAAAAGGATGTTGTATTCACAATGAAGAATTATAATTTAACTATCAGGAATAAAAGTAATAACATGATTATAAGGCACATTCTGAAGGACAAAATTATCCACAATAGCTGGTCAATAACAATTTATTAAAACAAAATTTAATAAAATTTGAGTTCACTTTAGATAGCTGCAAGAAAAGTAGGATAAAAGAGTAAAATCAGAAATTACATGTCTCTAGAAACACTGGTCTGAGAGTGAATTTAAGAGAAGATTGAAACAGTAAATATAGTTTGAAGAAATACATGTAGTAAAAATATCATGTCTTCTTTATCCATTCTTCAGTTGATGGGCATTTGTGTTGCTTCCAAAATTTAGATAGGACAAATTTTTCTGCTATAAACATTGGTACACACAAATTACTGTAGTATGATGTTTACATTTCTCCTGAAAAATGTACCCAAGAGAGGAACAGCTGGGTTGAACGGTACACAATGGAGTATTATTCAGTTTTATAAAAGGATGAATTTGAGACTTTTATCAGTAAATGGATTCAACTAGAGACCGAACTCTGAAGTGAAATAAATAAGACCTGCTTGTGCAAATATAGTATTGTCTCCTTAGTGTGAGAACTTCAAAGACTAATAGATACTGGGAAAGGAGAATGGGCATACTGAAAAGAAAGGGATTACTGAAAACAGGAGGACAGGAGAATGGGGAAGAGATACATCTATGAATATAAGCAGATGGTTTGGTTAATTGTACTATGGATTTCTGATGGCCTATGGAAAGGAGCAGTTAATGCTTAAATTGCTTCCTTGCTTGGATTTTTTTTTTTCCTTTCTTCTTAGTTTTGTATACCTTTGTTTCTGTTTCTTACCAATTTTGCATGCATATATCTGGTAAACTGAACAATTAATTTGAAGACAACACCATGTAATAAAACAAACACTGATGAATTCATAGCATTTTGTTTTGTGAAATACAGTATCGTTTCCAGTTATTTTCTTTTTTGCTACTATTTTTTAAAGAAAGAAATATGTGAAGCAACCAGGGATATAGAGTGAGATGTGAGATGCAGACACTGAAGCTGTGTAACCTGAAGGAGGGGACAGTTTCCACCTTTAAAATTAACTATTTGAAAGCCCAACCTTTACCATCAAGGGAGTAAGATACTGTCAGATGATTTCATATGCTGATTTTCTTGTTCTAGGTTTAGCTAAATTGTCTTTTGCTAAGACTCAGAGATGTAAGGCTGAACTAGATATTTAGTGAAGGGAAATTCAGCAATGTCTTTTTTTTTCACTACTGGGGATCAAACTCAGGACCTTATGCTTATCAAGCAGGCTCTTACACCATTGAGCTGTAACCCCAGCCCAGTGAAGGGATATTTAAGTAATAAAATTGTTTAAGCTCTGCCCTTAAATGTGTCAAGACATAGCAGCTGGGACACAAAAGTGATCTTTGGAAGAGTGCTGCAAAAAAGCCAATCAGTGAATTAAGAGTCACTGAAGTTACAGATAAAAGGAAATGTAGGATGTGTTGTTTGGGGCTTAAATATGGTTAATTGTTTAGGGAGGTTGGGGGATTATGGCCCCTTGAGGAAACTTCTGGGTGAGGTAAGGACATTGCTGGCATTGATGTGTGAGCTGGAACATACAGAGACACCTAGAAGTAAAAAAACTGGAAAGTGTCCTCAGGGGAATGTGGGACATAGCAGGCCCACAAAGCAATGTGAAGGGGGCTCTAGTGATGGACTTGACAATCTCCAACCATGCTAAGGTATGGCCTGACTTGAACAGTTATCCAACTTAAGATGTGTTGAGATAAAATTGGAAGAAATAGCTAAATTCAAGAATTAGAGAATTAAGACCTTGATGTCCAGTTTTTAAAAGGAAGGGAAAAGCCAGAAGGAGAGACAGACAGAGAGACACATTAAAACTGAGAAATTCCATTTCATGACCAGTGAGAGAATTATGAGTTAAGTATTTTTGGTGCCCTGCAATATTGGAAGAGACCAAATTTATTGTAATAATAATTTGCTGTAATGTGTTATGACTCTTCTTTTTTAAAAATACTAATCAATAGTTAATACTGTCAACACCTTTCATTTTATCCCTTTTGTGCAACTCATCTTTTAAATCTGAGTCCTGAAAGTTCAATTTCTGGCTTCTTATTTTAAGTCCTATTCATGAGAGTTGTACTCTAGCTCTCCTGTTTCTAAACTGCTTAAATAAATTATATTTTGCAAGTATTTTCGGCAGTCTGAGAGCTAATGATGCAAGCCTTCACTTCCACTGTCTCATTTAAATTTCAATTCTATAAAAAAAACAGTAAGTTTTGGGTTACTGGTAAGGTAGGAGAACTAATAGAAATCTATCTTTTGACTGTTAAATTTTCATTATAATAAATCAGAGTTAAGAATTTCCTATGTGTTCTGGCTAGTAGATGAGGAACTAGAATTATCTTGGCAATTTCTCTGAGTTTATAAAATTTATGCACACTTGATTGTGACAGGGATAGACAGATATTTTCTATTTTTTCTGACTGCACTTTCAGAAAATGGTTTGCTGTAATGGTAATTCAATATGACCGAGGTCGCATAAGGCTGCTAAAAATATAAGATGCATTTGCTGATACATGGAGTCTCATAAGAAATATCTCTTTACAGTGCTGTTCTAGGTGTTAGGTATGGTGTAGGCAAAAATTATTTTTAAAAAGCCAAATTCATTCCTTGGTTTTGTTTATAATTCAGGTGCCATTTGGTTTCTTAAGGACTATTCACTATCCCAACAGCACTCTTGCTCTATAAGATAGCATTTAATAAAGAATATAATAAATAATAATTAACATGTCAGCATCTATCTTTAAATGGTAAAAGCCTTCATAGGGAGGTATCTGTGAAAATGACACTAGTCTCAATAATTTATAATGCCATGCCTGAATTAAAAATAACTCTTCCACATTTTCTTCTCACCTTAATGTTAATTGTGTACACATGACAGATTTAGTGACATGTGGAACTATTGTTTATTTCTCCCAGAATTAGAAATGCAATACTAGGTTATAAATTGCTCCATGAAAAAATGGCAAACAATTTCTACAAATATAAAATGCTTCCATACTGCCGTCTGGAATCTCCTAAAATTCTGCAAAATCAGGCAAAGTAAGATAATTGTAGAAAGAGAGTTCTCGTCTCCATCTCACACTCATCTCAGTAACTGTTTTATTTATTTATTTATTTATTTATTTATTTATTTATTTTTGCAGAACCAGGGAATTGAACTCAGGCCCTTGTGCTTGCCAGGGAAGCATTTATTGCACTGAGCCATCTCTGGCACCTCAGTAACTATTTTAAAAATCTCTGCTTATTTATTTGTCTACTTGGTACAGAGTCTCACTAGGCAGCTCAGACTCATAGTGATTCTCCTGTCTCAGCCTCCAGAGTGCTAGGATTACACACATGCACCACCACACTCTTGTTCTCATAAAATTGTGGCAGAGTGGAGAATGTAAGCAAGAAAAAATAAACATCAGATGAAACGCTGAAATCAATAAAAAATTAAACATAGTAAAATGTGCTTGTCTGTCTCCACTTAAAGTCATTGTACTACTTATCAAAGGAAACTAAATAAAATATCCGTGTAGTCTACCTTACATCTTGGTCACTTTTATAATTAGTCAACATGACAATTTTACTCAGCATTGATGACTTTTGAAAGTCTGTGGCTCTATTAGTTTTCTAGTTTCAGGGCCACCAAGAAAATTGCACTAGGAGTAATAATGACCAATGCAAAAATATAGTTTACTGTGTTTTTATATTTTTGGACAATTTTAGATAGATTTTCTGAAGTCAAGAATAGTTTATTATTAAAAAAGGAGAAAAGAACAGTTTATTGGAGGGCTGGGGAGGTAGCTTGGTGACCAAAAAGCCTGCCTGTCAAGTGCAAGAAACAGAGTTCAATCCCTGGTCCTACGTGCCATGCCAGACCCAGAATCCCAAGCACACCATGTGGGCCACTGAAATCATGATAGTGCACACCTATATTCCCAGTACCGAGTAGGCTGAGACAGGAGAATCACTATGAGTCTGAGCTGTATAACAAAATCTTGTACCAAAGTAAATCAGTGAATAAAAATTAAAACAAAAAATGTTCAATAAAACAAAAAGAATGGTCCACTGGCATAGTTTAGTTGGTACGCTGAAATTAAATGAGTAAATTGATCAAATTACTCAAAATATTTAAGCCTCAATTTTTTTGCTATCAACATCAACAGCTCAATGTTGGTTATTATTATCTGAGAGGAAGAAAACATCACAATATAAAGCGTTTGGGTAAAGTAAACTCATTAAATACTGGCTATCACGTGCAGTCAGGCACAAGTATTGAGGATTATCATAAGTATCAAATAATCCCATATCAAAGATATTTTGCTTATGATGGTGCTTCAGAATGTAGCACACTCAGGTAATACTCAGTTACAGGAGTCTTTTCTTTTTGAAATGTTTGTCATATTTAAAAACTTTTATGTTGCACTTAGAATCTTTAAATACAATATATAGCTTTGTTTATCATCCTTTCCCTAAGGTTAACAGCCTTTAAAACTATAGTATGGTAGAAACAGGAAATTAACATTGATACAGTATTATTTATAGAACTCAGTGAGTTTTCATTACTCTGTACATTTGTCATGTGTACATGATTGCAGTTCTATGGAATTTTATATTATGGTTTAACAATGTAACAGTAGAGCATAGGAGTATATGCATATCTGTTTACAGATAGAAAGCTTTATGACACAAAATCAACTCATATACCTCTCAAATTAGAAATGGCCCCAAAACCTGGAGGGAGATTTGGCAAGATGGAGATTCAGGACAGATGATAATTTAATTAACTTCTGAGTTCAAAGCCTTAAGAAGTGAGAAAACATAGGGTGTGCTTCTGCTTCCAAACTAGCAGTTTGTACACTTAGAAATTGCTGATGTCCTTTTTCCGAGTTATGAAAACAGTTGGTGCCCTCATATGAAATCAAGGAGAGAAATATTATACCCAAGAAAGGATGAGCCATTCTTTGTTTAGGCCTTAAGCGAATTGAATGAAGTCTACCCACTGTAGTGAAGGAAATCTATGTTACTCCTGCCAAAATGTTATCTAATTCAAGACATCTTCAGAGACACGAATGAATAATGTTTGACCAAATATTTGAGGACATTCGAACCCAATTACACATAGCTAATTATTGCAGCCACCAAAACAATTCCTTAAGTTACATTTTAAAATTGGGCCTAATCATTAACCATGCTCCATCTCTACCTCTTGGTAAGATTAATTTGTTCTCTCCTTCTATTCTTTTACCAATTTTAGAACTCTAAAAAACAATACAGAATATAACTTTTTGTGTTACAAAGAACTTTGTGAGCAGGTCTGCAGTCGCAGCACACTGCAGGCTAAAGTATGATTGCTGTGTGTTCTGAGGCAACCTCGACTACATGGTCAGACCAATTCTCAAAAAAAAGTACGGTTACTCACAGTGTGGAGAGTCCAAGCTAAGGGCTCCCAAAGTTGAATCTAAACTAGACGTGCTGAGGCACCTGGAGGGAACTCTGGTGAGCTGGTATGCCCTGAGGACAACAGGTACATGGAAGGCAACCAGGCAGAACTCAGGGAAATTAGTTTACGTACAAATTCCCATTTTATAATCTGTGTTGTTGTATGGCTACTGTGCTTGCTCCTATGGTTTAAAATACAAAACCATTAGCTATCAAAATATGCCAATTTCTAAATTTCCCTAGTATTATTTTTATTACTAATCATACTACTGTAACTAGCATGCCATATCTCTCTTATCTGCATGCTCTCACTTGGGTAATGATATCAAGAAGTGCTGGGGTAATAATGTCAAGAAATCCCTATACCAAAGGATGGAGGACAATGCCAAAAGGAAACCAATATCCCACTCTCAATCAACATAGAAGGAAAGATCTTGGGACAAACACAAACCAAGAATCTCTGACACACAGAAAAAGGTATGTGAAGAACATATGATTTACAAAGAGACTGTGATTGCAGAGATATAGCTACCAACTATCAAAGTTTCATAAAAAAAATACTGCAGAACTCAAAATAAAATGTTCTTACTCAAATAGAAAACAACAAGATGAAGGAGTGAAATATAATCTCAGGGCCCCAACTGATCTACAACAAATCCAGGAGATATTAGCACAGAAGAAATTCAAAGTCACGTATGTAGAATCTCTGAAATAATACCAACCAAAGTAAAGAACCTGCTGCTGAAGGGAGAAGAGGAAATAAGAACAGAAATAATATCCCAGATTTAAAAAAATGAAATTCTATCTGTAGTGAAAGAATTATTAAGTGCTTCTAAAAAAGATATTTATAAGCTGAATATCAAAGGACAGAAAAAAATACTGCATACACCAGGAACTCAGAAAAAAGCTAGGAGAGCTATTCTGTTCACAGATAATGTGTACTTCAAACCAAAAATGATCAAACTGTAAAAAGAAGATCACTATATACTTCTGAAGGGAAAAGAGGAAGAGATAACAGTCATAAATATGTATGCACAAAATATGGGAGCATCAAACTATATAAGATAAATTTTAAAAGACATGAAAATTTAAAAACCAATAACAATCTTAAAAGGAGATCTTAACCCCCATAATCTCAAAGAGATATGTCAACTAGACAAAGTTAGTACAGAAATAGCACAACTGAACAAAACCTTTGAACAAATGAACTTGGTGGGCATTTACAGTGTTCCACCCGAAAACATCTGAATACACATTCTTTTCAGCTGTTCATGGGATGTTCTCTAAAATGGGTCACATTCTAGTCCATAGATCAGTCTTAAAATAAAACTGAAATTATCCCATACATATTATCAAATCACAGTGAAAGGAAAATGGAAATTAATAAGGAAGAAAACACAAAGATTCCACAAACTCATAGAAATTAAATAACAATGTCCTCAGCAACCAATGGATTACTGATAAAATTAAACAATATCTACAACTGAACAAAAATTGAAACACACCTTATCAGAATTTGTGGGATGCAATGAAAGAAGTTTTCAAAGGAAAATTTATAGCAGAGAAATTCATAAGACATGTTAGGAAAACACAGCATGAACTATTAAATACCTGATGCTACAACACAAGCTTCTAGAAAAGAAGAGAAATCCAAGTGCAAAGACAGACATGTTATAAAGATTAGAGCAGAAATTAACACAATTGAGACAAAGAAAACAATACACTGAATTAATGATTTAAAGGCTGGTTCTTTGAAAGATTAAATAATAAGGATTGTACCACTAGTGAACCTCACTAAGAAGAGGAAGGAAAAACTCAAATTCAAACAATATGGAATGAAAAGTGAGAAATTATTAGAAATCCTGTGGAAATTCAGAAGATCATCAACAGCTACTTTAAAAATCTTTGCTCTCACATGATGGAAAGCACAGTAGAAATGGAAAGATTCACATATAGGTATAAATTACCAAAACAAAATTAAAAGGATATGAAAACTTTGAATAACATCATATCAGCCAATCAAATTGAAAATGTAATAGAAATGTTACCAACAAAGAAAAGACCAGGTCCTGATACACTCAAGTCATCTTATGGAGAAGTTTCTGCATGTCAAAAGAAATCACCTTTAGTGTGAAAGAAAACACATATTGGGAAAAATTCTTAAATAACGGCAACTCATACAAAGGACATCTACCTAGAATACACAAAGAACTAAAAATTCAGGTCCTGAAAACCCGAAGACACAATCCAAAAATGGGCACTTCAGATGAACACACAGTTCTTAGAAGAAGAAATGCAAATGGCAAATAAGTATGTGAAAAAAAAAATGCTTGACAGCACTGGTTGTTGGAGAAATGCAAAGAAAAACAACACCAAGTTACCACCTTACCCCAGAAACAATGGCTATAATAAGAAAATTAACCAATAACAAATGCTGGAGAGAATACATGGAAAAAAGGAACCCTTCTCCACTGTTGAGGTAATGAAAAATGGCACAACCATTATAGAAAGGAATGTGGAAATTCCTGAAAACCTAGGACTGGAGTTTCCAGTCAACTCAGCTATCCCCCTTCGGATTATCTCTCCAAAACAACTGAGAACATCACAACACAATGATATATGTCTTCCCATATCTATTCCAGCACATTTAGTCATAGTTAAACCTTGAAAACAGGGGCCAGGGAGATGGCTCAGTAGAATGAGTGCTTTCCTGGCAAGCATAAGGGTTTGAATTTAATCCCCAGTTCCACCAATAAATAGAAATATATCAATCAATCGATCGATCGATCGATCTTGAAAGCCATCCAAATGTCCATCAACTAAGGAATGGATAAGAAATGTGTTTTTTTTTTTATATATATAATGGTTATTCACTCAGAAATAAAGAAAGATAAACTTCAGGAGATTATAGGTAAATGGATGCAACTAAAGGGTATACTCATAAATGAAATAAATAAGACCCACATGTATAAACAGCAGATTGTTTCCATAGTGTAAGAACCTGAAAAAATAAATAAAATCTGAAAGGCAAAATAAACATCGTTGAACAGAAAGAAACTTAACACAAGGCATAATCAATGGGATGATGTACAGAAGAAAAGAGGAAAAATAAAGAGGAATAATCATGCAAGTATATACAGAACAGCTGAGAAGATTGTACCCTAATTTCGATCAGTTCTTTGAAAAGAGCAATGTTTAAAATTTTTATTTTGATTAACTCTATATGTTAATATCTGTTGTGAATAACTAAGTAGAGGACAACAATGTGCAATATAACAACTAAAGTTAAACCCTTTTCATCTTATTCTTTTAAATATATATATTAGGCTGAGGAGCTAACTCAGAAGTCTAAGCACCTGCCTGGCAAGTGCAAGGACCTGGGTTTGATGCCTAGTAAAACATGCCATACCGACCCTGGAGCACAGGTATGCCATGTAGGCCACGGAAACTGAGTGTAGTGGTGCACGCTTGTAATTCCAGAGCTGGGGAGGCTGAGACAGGAAAATCACTACAAGTCCATGCTGCATAGTGAGACTCTGTACCAAATACATAAATAAAAAAACTTATTATATGTACTATCTTTAGTGACTCATTTATTATTATACTCTCCTTCAATTAAAAAAGAAAAAAGTGAAAAGGACAAGAACAAAAAATCAAGGGATATTGAAAGGAAGAGTGTATGTCTTAATTATTTAATAAATCTTGCATATTTACATCTGGTAGTGTGTGCAACAAATTTGACAGTAACAAAATGTAATATAATACCCATTGTTTATATTGTTTTTGTACTGAAATTTTACACCATTTGTACTGATTTATATTGCTTTGTTTCTATCTTTGTTCTTTTTTTTGTTCTAGTTTTTGTTTGTGAATTTACTTCTTTAAAATAAAAACAACAATAAAAACTTTGAGTTGTAAAATGCTTTTGAAGCCTATAAATTCATTATGTGAATTAATAGTTCACTACTCTTTATTGATCAGTATTCTACCTAATTGTACTGAATTATGCCAGAGTTGTCTAACAATTTAATAATAGAAATTTGGAGTGTTTTTAGATACAGATTATCATAAACACAAGTATGGCAAATATTTGTTTAGGGTTTTTTAGCAAAGCTTTTCTTCTTGAGATAAATATCTAAGTGTGAATAAGTGGTTATTAAAATGATGATTCAGTTGTAAAGAAAAATGCTAAACAATGTTTCCAGACTGACTGTGCTATTTTACAACTAAAGATCCATTTTTTTTGCACTTTGCCACTATATTTACAATGATTTTTTTGATATTCTAAAGGATACTTAGTGATAAATCATCGCAGTTCTCACTTACAATCACCCAACAGACAATGGTGTTAAGCATTATTAATCTCACCATCCATGTTCATATGGGTAAATTATCAGTACATAATTTCCCAAAAATAAAAATACATTTTTCTTTTACTATTACTATTTCTTATATTTTGAGAATTACATACGATTTTATTGGATATGAGTTGTACACTTTTAATGATAATATATGACTTGTATTTTGTCTTTGTAATAAAGACTTTAAGCACAAAATATTTGATTTTGATAAACAGCCATTTATCTTTTTTAAAAATTGAATCATGATTTTATGCTATATCACAAAACTCACCTAGCCTTAGCCCTGGAGAAATTTTTCTTATGATGTTCTCCTTAATAGTTTAAAGCTTTTTATCCTAACAAATGTTTGACTGTCATGTTATAAGCCATTTTTAGATTTTTAAATATTTGTGTATTCAGATTTAGTCATAAACTGAGATATAAAATATGTGTCCAGAACATGATAAAATTTAATATGAAAGGAAAATTATTTCCTTAAATGCTATTTTTGTCTCTTGGAAAAAGCTGTCAACAAGAAATATGTGGACAGAAAGAATATTAAACCAAACAAATGCAAAAATTTTAACAAAGATGTACTACTATTGCTTTTTTATAAAACTTTAACAAATTATTTAATTGATTCCACCCATTTACAAAACACAAAAATATATTAATAATCCTATAATAATTTTATGTATTAAATTATCTTAGAAGTCTCATACTTTTAAAAGCAAGACTTATTTGAAAGACAATAGCATCACATCACAATGTATATTAAACATAATCATTATTATTAAGCATGAAATGTTTTTCTGAATATTAGTGACATAAATGAAAGAATAATGAGCTGGAAATGTTCATTATTAATAAAAATTCTACTAGTTAGAAATTTCTCATTTCCTGTGAAATCTCAAAAGGTTTAATTGCATAGATATTTCCATTATTGTCAATAAATGAGAATGGAACAATATTGCCAAGTGTAAGTTTACCAATTCTCATAAAAAGATATTCAATAGATGTACTCACCCTGTGTAAAATCAGTTCTCAGAACTGAGAGTATAATTTTAGTAATATAAATTTCTGCTGTTGTAATTTTGCATAACTAAAGATATGGAATCCATAAAAATCAGTTTCATGTCCCTTTTTAAATTTTTCTCATATTTTCCAAATACTTCAATCATATTTCTGAAAGAAATTACAGGAAATATTAAAAGTCCAGAAAAGTAACTGCTTTTTAATTAAAGAGATACAAAGAGCTGACATGTATTCAGTACTGCAGATTATGGTAGCCTCCATTTACAAGACTTTGAGGGGAAACTGAAACTTTAAGAAAACACCCTGTAGCTTACTAATTTAAACTATTTAATTATCCTTGAGAGACATACAAGTTTGAAATTAATTATTACTTACTTAATACTACATTATTTATAATGTATTATATTTTGTCTGGGTGTGTCTTTGAATGTGAGATCATGCAGAAATTAGGTTTATATTTTCATTTTATTTTAGGGCCCTGCTAAGATATTTTGACCATGCTGTAGCACTTGGATCTGGCATGAAATGTATTATTCTCCAACAAAATTTTATTTGCATAACAGCTACTCAGATATTATGCTCTTATAACGTGGCTATAGTTCTAAACATAGTTGGAGAACACAGAAGTATTATGGAAGTATCATTCTTATAATCATAGCAATTTTAAATAGAAATAGTGTCATCAGTGCTCAGTGATTCAAACGTTGACTATTATGGCATAGGATGAAATATTTATTTTTTTATTTAAGTTTTTGGTGGAACTTGGGATTGAACTCAGGCTCTTGCCAGGCAAGCTCTTATTCTCCTGAACTACCTCCTAGGCCCCATAACCATCTTTAGAGTTAACTGTTTTCCAATACCCACATGAGTCTTCACTACCCAGAAATCACATGATTCCAAATTCAGGCCATAAGCTAATTCATGTATTTGAAAACCTTACTTCTTTAGAACAGAGAGCAAGAAAGTAATAAGACAGTATCTAAATTTTAAATATGTAGCCTGTCACTAAAAGGAGAAATTCTGACTTTGCATGCAGAACGGAATAACGATTACATGATGCAATATGTTGGGATATGACTCATTAAAACATGCAGGTTAGGGGCAACCCGCTCGGGCCCCCCTTCCATCCCTCTCCAAGAGAAGCTTTTCTATCCAACAAAGTTTTTTTTCCCAACCAAAAAAAAAAAAAAAAAAAAAAAAAAAAAAAAAAAAAAAAAAAAAAAAAAAAAAAAAAAAAAAAAAAAAAAAAAAAAAAAAAAAAAAAAAAAAAAAAAAAAAAAAAAAAAAAAAAAAAAAAAAAAAAAAACCAACCAACAAACATGCAGGTCAGAAGTATTTGAATTAGTTTATATAACAATATTTTTTTGGAGGAACCAGGGACTGAACTCAGACTCTTGCGCTTGCCAGGCAAGCACTTATTCTTCTGAGCTATCTCCCCAGCCCCTATATAACAATAATTTAAAGTCAATATTTAATGAATAACTAAACTTTTGCCACATTAATTAGCTTTCCTCCTATAATGTACCAATCAAAAGAATCAGACTGGCAAAATGGATTGAAAAACAAAATCCAAATGTGTGCTTCATACAATAAACACATGTAACTCAAAAATAAATTATTAGGCTGAATGTTAAAGGAAGGAAAACAATACACTATGTAGCATAAACCTAGAAAAGGCAGGGATAGCTATTCTCATTACTGACAATGTCAACTTCAATACTAGTGTGATTAAAAGAGATAAAGAGGGTCACTACATACTTGTTAGGGGAAACATGAAAGAAGGAAGAGATAGTAATCATAAATATATGTGCAATCAATATAGGAGCACCCAAGAATATATGAGAAAAAAAATTTTTTTTGACTTCCTCCTTGTTTATTTTTTATTTTTTTTTTTGCCTTTTATTTTTATTTACTTTTTTCCATTTATTTTTATTTTATTGAAATACAAATGTCAATCAGACAGTTTCAAAACACCATAACCATACAGAGTCGATGAAATAATACATTGCAAACTGTTTTCATAACGCTTTGGTATTGTACAAGGTGCATACATGATATTATATTTACAGGTTTTTATACAGCTGAATTATATCAAAGATTCAATAATTATTTACCTAGTGGATGACCATAGCACTAAAAGCCAACACAATATCCCGTCCAACCACCATTAGTGCAGATCTTGCCCCCCATAG
The DNA here is from genome assembly GCA_004027165.1 of Ctenomys sociabilis. Taxonomy (NCBI): domain Eukaryota; kingdom Metazoa; phylum Chordata; class Mammalia; order Rodentia; family Ctenomyidae; genus Ctenomys; species Ctenomys sociabilis. The sequence goes on from PVKA01046269.1 coordinate 14,797, forward strand.
AATTATGTAGAAGCACAGCGTTATCTATCCCAACTGTACAGTCTATACACACACATGATGATTTTTTCTTTCTACAACCCTTCCTTTGTCTACACCTGTCAAAAGTGGGCACTCTGTTGACATTCAACTACCTTAGGTGCTTGAACTCGACACCACAATCCAACACAGTCCAGCATTCTGCAACCATAGGGAGTTATTCAAAGAAATTGTCGACCATATCCATTTACAGCTCAGCTTAA
>PVKA01046270.1:0-15032 GCA_004027165.1 Ctenomys sociabilis
TACAGAGATTGGACTCGTATTGATTCTCTCCTGTTTTCAGTCTCCCTGGGATTACAGGTGTGTGCCACCATGCTCAGTCTCAATCGCCACCTCAGTGTGCCCCAAGGGTGGAGTCTGCAAGCACACCAGGGATCAAACCCCAGCTGTTGCGCTTTGTCCACTGAGCTATCAGGCCAGCCCTGAACCTTTTTTTTTCTTTTACCTTTTTTAAATAAAACAAATCTTTTATTTCTTTGGTACAAGGTCTCACTATGCAGCTCAGGCTTTCACTGATCCTCCTGTCTCAGCCTCCCCAGTGCTGATATTATAGGCCTGTGTGGCATGCAAAACTAAGGATGGGACCCAGGTCCTTGTGCTCAAATGCTTAGACTGTCAAGCTATCTCCCAGCCCTATATTTTAAAATTTTGAGCCAGGATGACTAATCTGTTTACTGGTTTAGGATCCCCCTGCTCCAGCCTGAGTTGCTAGGATTACAAACATGTGCTTCCACACCCAGATAAACTGGACTTTAAATATTACCTACTTTTTCAGTTTCCATTTAATTTTTTTTCCTTTTTTTTTGCCCTTTTGAGACAAGGTTTTACTATGCAGTTCAGGGGGGCCTTGAACTTATTTTATAGCCCAGGCTGACCTCAAACTCATAGCAATCCTTATACCTCAGGCTCTAAACTGCTGGGCTTACAGGCATGCACCACCAGGCCCAGGCTCTATTCAATTTCTATTTCTTCTGGTAATATTTAATATTCAACTTTCTCTTCTCAGAATTCTGCCTAATCATTCATATTTATGGTGTTACTTTACAGGTAGTGTTTCACTTAGGCCACAAGTTTTTCTGTTAAAGATATTTCTTACATTATTTGCATGTTAGTAGTTAATATTTCCAATCATGAAGCTTTCAAAACAATTACTTGTGAGCCACACACCTATAATCTTAGTAGTCAGTAGACTAAGGCAGGAGGATCACCATGAGGCCAGTCTGAATTGCATAGTAAGACCCTGTCTCAAAAAAAAGAAAAAACTACTGTGAATTAAGAATATTCAGAGCAAGAGCCAGCCAGATAGCTCAGAGGATTAAGGTGCCAGCTCAGGCAGATGCAGAGACCCATGCTCCATCCCCGGTGTGCCCTACCCACCCCAGGGGCTCACTGAGGGGGTGATTAAGACTGGGCGTGGTGATGCACACCTGTAACCCTAGCTCTTGGGAGAATCACTGCAAGTCCAATCGTAGTGAGACCCTGTACTAAAAAAAAAAAAAAAAATTGAAGCAGTGAATGGTGTAATCCAAGCTACTTGCAAGTTTGAGACCTGCCTTAAGATGCTGCTCAAAACAGAGTGCTTGCCTAGTATATAGGTGATCCTGGGTTTGATCCCTACTACCAGAAAACAAAAACAAAAACATCTAGGGAGAGTCCACATTACTAGCCAGACATTGCCTTGGTTTGTTTTTTTTGGAATTGAGCTCAAAGCCTCATGCTTTCCAGGCAGGCACTGCACTGCTTACATCCCCAGCTCTGGCTGGTTTTTGAGTCTCACTTAGGTAGTTGGGCTGGCCTTGAACACCTGGCTATCTCCCTGCCTCAGTATCCCAAGTGCTGGAATTCCAGACGTGCCACCACACCCAGCTAATCACTGCTTAATAAAATCCAGCTAATAACTCAGCTCTTGCATCACCCTACCTTAGCTTTTGGCATGACATTAATTTGCTTTTGTTCAACACTGTCTTATCCTTTTATCCCCAGAGTAGAACAGATCTTTTCTTTTTGAACTTTTCTGAAGGCGTACCAGATGGCATGCATATGTAGGAGCCATAGGCTCAAGATAGATACACTTAGAACAACTGAATTATTTTCTTTTGTGTCCTTTTTATGTCCATACTACTTTAGCTTAGATGCTGTGGACACCAAGAGTAACTCCATCCCTGCTACCCTGTCCAATTAGGTAGCTCAGCTGAGCAGCTCAGTATAATTGCTGCTCAACCACACCATACCTGAGTGAACATTTTAGACTGTATTATTCAACCTCCAGAGTGCTGGGATTACAGATGCGTGCCACAGCTCCCAGACTTTTATTTTTTTGGTATGAGGAATCAAATTCAGGACCTTGTACTGGTCAGGCAGGTGTTGTGCCACTGACCTATATCACTGGCACACCCAGATTTTAGTTTTCTGAGACTCTTTTTGATTTTAGAAGACACCTAAGGGGCCTAGGAGATGGCTCAGTGGAATAAGCGCTTCCCTGGCAAGTACAAGGGCCTGAGTTCAATCCCTGGTTCTGCCAAAACAAACAAACAAACAAAGCCCCCAAAAAACAAAACATAGAAGACACCTAGTTAAAAAATTGAGCAGGAATTGATATTTGAACCTCTGTGAAATGTGTTCTGGTCGCCCAGGTCTATAGTATGGCAATAAAGGACACAAAATGACAGTTTTAAATAGAATCATAAGCCATATGTGGTGGTGCAAGCCTATAATCCCAGCACTTGGGAGGCTGAGGCAGGAGGAATTGTGAGCTTGAGACCAGTCTGGACTACAAAGTAAGCCCAAGGCCAGGCTGATGCATAGTGAGAACTTGTCTCCAAAAAAAAAAAAAAAAAAAAGAAAGTACAGGCGGCCAAAAACATTTCTTGGTATCCCAGGATTCCCAAGACCACAGTTTAAAATTAGGGACCATGCTGGACGTAGCTGTAATCTCAGCCATCTGAGAGGCTAAAGCAGGACTGCTGCAGGTTTGAGTCCTGGATTCTTAGTGAGACCCTGTCTCAAAAAACCAAACATATAGCTTGCAAAAGATGCTATTATAGGCCTGAGAGATGGCTTAGTGGAGTAAGCGCTTCCCTGGCAAGTGCAAGGGTCTGAGTTCAATCCCTGGTTCTGCCAAAAAAAAAAAGTAAAGATGCTATTATGTTTGTTTTCTATAAGAATCCTTTTATGTCTTGTACTTTTAACTTTTTTTTTTTTTAAATTAAAAGACAATTTATTTGGAAGATGAGGTATGAGATAACAGACCACTAGTTCTGATGAGCAGAGAATTCAAAAGCGAATTGCTCCTAAGTAACTTCTTTGAAGCTAATGATACACAATATAACAACTATTGTTAGTCTCTTATGTATGAAATTTTATTTTTAAGCCTTAAATAGTGCAGAAAATATATGTAAAATTCCAGACACTAATTGAAGCTTTTCAGCTTTGCCACCTTGTAAGTAACTTATTTCTGTAACTCAACGTCTCCATCTGGAAAGTAAGCATTAAAATGAAATCAATACTGCAGAACGGGGGCCAGGGAGATGACTCAGTAGAATAAGCACTTGCATGGCAAGCGCAAGGGCCTGAGTTCAACCCCCACTTCTGCCAAACAAAAAAACAAAACAAAAAAAAAAAACACTGCAGAATGCAGTTGTAGAAATATTGAACTTTTCTGCATCGTTTTCTCCCAGCTAGACAACACTCTTCAGAGGTAGGAAACCTTTACCACACACACATTCATAGCATCCAGCTCTGTGTCAAGCATGCTGTTCAGAAAGGCAAGCTTCACAATCCCCTGGCTAAATCAGGAGAGCAAGTCAGAACGCCCAGTCTTGAAAAATTTATTTGGAAAGCTTCTAATTAAGGAGGAAAAGAATGAGTCAGACACTGAGGGCAGGATTCTTTTTCCAGTTTAGAAAGTGCTGCCCCACCCCATAGGATTTTTCTGGAATCTGTCTCCTGGACCTTATCTTCCTTGAAGCATAATCATTTAAGAAGCTCATCATGTTTGGAGAGATACCCTGATCAACTCTCCTAACCAAAGCTGGGCACATAGTTCCAATCTATACATGTATTAGGTGGTGGTAGAGAGGGAGGGAGACCCATTTTTTCCTTTGGCGATCTTCCTTTTGTGTGTTACATTCATATGCAACTCTCCACCCCCATCCCAGGGATTGAACCCAGGGCTCTGTTTTTACCGGAGCTGCATCCCCTGCCCTCACAAGCAGCTTCTAACTCCCTGCAATGGCAGGCAGGCTTCCTGGCAGGGAGGCTGAGACATCCCAAGTAAAGAAGCTACTCTGCCTCCTGTGGGCCACAGGCAGAAGGACATTGTTTCTGTTGGCTTAAGGTTACATTTCTCCTCCTTTAAGGGGGAACTTGTGGAGGGAAGGAAAATGAAGAATGGGCTTCTGGGTCTGTATTAAGCTTTAGGTGACAGTAACCACTTAGATCACATGCCTTTAATTTTTCATTCTGTAAGCTGTATCACCTGAAGCTAGTGCATCTGTTGCTAACTCCTGCTACAGAAACAGAGAGGGCTAAGGAAAAGCCTGGTCTGACTCCTGGAGTGTCTGCTCCCTTTCTCTTAAGTGGTAGAGCCAGACATATCCCACACTAAAGGCCTCAAGTGGGGCTCCTTAGAAACTCAGGGCCCCACACCAGCTTCTCCTCTACATGCTATCTTCAGTATTTGCTTCCCCCTCCTGAGCCCCAATAAAACACACCAACTGCTTTAGAGTATTTATGGGTTGGATTTTTTCATAGGTTTTTTTTTTTTTTGTTTTTTTATTTCAAATATTGAAAAAGTCCCTGGACTCTGTGGGGCTCCCCACACTCACTGCCCTTTCCCTGGTAACAAATCTATTTCAAGAACTGTATATATTTTTTAAATGAACAATTAACATAGAGTTCTCAGCTTGCTCTGCAGATTCAGAGCTGTTTGCATCTGTCCTCCTTGGATCAACAGCTGCTTCTATCTGACACCAGGTTTCTAGCCACACCCACACAAGGCCTTTGTCTGCATCAGATCTCTTATTAGTCTACTCTGACCCATCACCGAATCCACACCAACTACTTGGTTAAGGAGGATAGCTAGGGCTGTTTTTTTTTTTTTTTTTTTTAATTATCTCTAAACCCTAATTCCTATTCACCCAAATCTCCCACCCCATCCTCTGAACCCCACCCCTGGGATTTCACTGAGATTTCTCCCAAACAGTTATTTTTCTTGGAAAAAACGTAAAACAAAAAAGATTCAAAGTCTTGGTGCTCAGCCCAAGGGGCTCCATGCGCTGGGACACCAATGGGCAGGGGCCTCTGCCTCTCCAGCCCGCACCCAAGCCACCTCCTGACCCCTGGCTACAAAAGCAGGGAGGGGCAGGAGCCAGCACAGGACCCAGGGGGGCAGCATCTCAGGATCTGGTGGAGCCCCAGGCAGCATCATTCAACTTGGCCACTGTGGACGAACACAGAAACAGAACAAAACAAAACACTGTCAAGTAATAGGGGAAAACCCTTGAAATCCATCCCAGTCTGCCCCATGACAGCTCCACACTTAATCATTAGGCTGCCTGACACGTGCCTCAATCTTACCCATAAGGAAATTGCAAGGAAAAAAAAAAAAAAAACAAAAACTTCAGTTGCTATCCACAAAGAGGTTTTTTGCTTGTTTAGTCACTGGAGGTCTCTGGAGAGCAAGGTACCTAGCTAAAGGCAGGTGTGGTGTGAGACTTAGGGGCATAGCCACGCAGAGCAGGGGACACTGGGCAGCTCAGCAATAGGGTAGCTAACTGTGGAGACCAGGGCCAGTCAAACATATGCTGAGTGATTTGATAATCAAGGTTTAATCAAAGCAATTTTCAAATCAATCTTCCTTGCTAAGGAAGCTGCGTACTCAATGCTGTGGAAACAGTTGGCAAATACAGAATATGGTCTGCTTTCTCAGCCTTGAAGATGGCCAGGTAGAGACCAATAGTTCATACGAATTCTCTATACCTTCTGTTGCTTCCTGAAAACCAGACTCATTATAAACACCAGTCTTGAGGACTCAAACTGACCAATAGAAGGCAGCTCAGACAGAAAAGAAAAAAAAAAGTACAGAATTCGAGCAGATCGGAGATGAAGAAAACGTACAAAATTATATATATATTTATATATATAATAACATGACATATCTATGTACAACATGGCTGGGACAGCTGAGGAAACTATACAGTGATGTTCGGCATTTTCCCCTTCCCACATGGACTTTAGATTAAGGATGACAGCATGAAGGAATGGAGCAAGAAACACAAAAAGTTATATACAATTACAAGTGACAGTCAAGGAATTTAGGGGAGGGAGTCCAGGGAGCCTGCTCTCTCCGTTCCTTCCTCACCAACCTTTTCCTATCCAATCTGAACAACAGCCCAAAAGCTGAAGCTGGGACAGACGCAGACCTTGCTCCCCCACCTCCACCCCCAGGAACAAGCTGGCCAGTCACTCTCAATGGACAAAGTAGCTTGCAGGCAGCATTTGTGAGCTGGAAAGGCAAGAGGATTACAGAATCTTGCTTTCTTTCACAGTTACCTCTCACCCTGGCCCTGTTTGTCACAACTAGTAGGAAACACTCCTAAGATTCAGGCCAAACTAGCATAACCAGACTGTAGACACCAGCCGTCACCCCTTTCTTCCACCTGACTGACCTTACCACATGAGAGCTAGGTTACCAAGCTCTTGGAAGGCAGCTCTCTGTCTTCCTGTCTCAACCATTTTCCCCTACTTCCTCCAAGGTAGGTCGTGTCCTAAGAACCTGCTGTGCACCCCTGCAGCAGCACTAAACCCTCAGTTTACCCCTTCTCTTTCCCTAATACTCCTGGTGCCATGATTACATAGGAAGCAAGGGTCCCCATACAGACATGACCACGCATGTTTCCTCAGCTCTGCTGCCAGAGAAGCATTTTGGTGGCCAAGGTCCAGATGGAGGCTAGGAAAGTGGACTGTGTCATAGACAAGAAGCTTCCACGTATTAGGGATCAAACCTTGGGGTGCTCTACCAGAGCTACATCCCCAGCCCTTTTTAAGTTGCCCACATGGGACCTGAACTCCTGATCCTCCTGTATTAGCCCACCTCACTGCTGAGGTGTGCCACTGTACCTGGCGCCATGGTTAACTTAAGAAGTTTTTCAAAACCTCAGAACTATGATACCTATGAGGTTCTGTTGCCTGAACTGACAGACTTCAAAGTCACAAACATCCTCCTTCACAATGTAGGCTTCAAGTGATTCCCCTCTGGAGCACTTTCCCAGGGTTACAGAACAGAGGCTCACTCATGGGCTTTCTTCACTTTGAGTTTTATAGTTTTTCTGCTGGCAGGTACAGGAGCTTATAATCAAAACGAATCTTACACAAACTGAACTCCATTTTAAAGATGAAGAAACAGAAATCCAGAGAAGCCAACTTGCCTAAGGTTATTCACTGGTACTGGCAAGACTGAGTGGAAACAGACACCAGGTAGCCTGACTCCTAAGCCAGTGCTCTTTACACTATCCCACAACACATTCAAAAGTAACACATTGGAAGAGAGAGAAGGTGCCCATCTTCATGAGTAATGTTCACCAAGCTTTATATCATCTGAGAGCCAGGGCAAGTCGTAAGATACACTAAATAAGGAGGTTAAGTGGGCATTACAGTTTCAGGCAGGCAAATCAGTTCCCTTTTTGAGGATTCTTTCCGCCTGCCATGATGGAAACATGAAGCAATAGGAACCTGAGGGACAAAACATTTAGAAGCACAGAAAACACATCTTATTCAGCCTACCTTTTGCAACTATGTCGGCTTAGTCTTGGGATGTTAAACTGCCACAACTACCAAGGCTCAGACTAACCAATTTGGGGGCATATTCTTCCAAAAGGAGAAAGTGTATCTCCCCAGCTTCTCATGAAAGAAAATAAGTTTGCAGCATTATCCAATCCTAGTCTTTCCTATTTGCAGGCCCCTACTTGGGCTAGAATGAGGGTATGGAAATCTCAATCTAACCAAAGCAATAAATTCAGAGCCCTTCTTTAACCCACATTGCCTCCTCAGCAGCCCCCAGCAGAATCAGTCTTTCCTGGCTGGCAAGCTGAGAAGACCTGCTTAGGGGCCCACTCCATCCCTGCCTGTGACAGAAAAGTCCAGTGGGTGAGGAAGGGGAGCAGAGGAGGGCCCAGGTTACCCCGCAAGCTTGCTGGTGACGAGGGAGGACTTTCTCTGGGGCAGATCCTGTGGGGTGGGGATGTGGTCACCAGTCACCAGGTTCTTGTCTGGTCCTGCACTTGGCAGCTGCTTATTCTTCATCTTGGCTTTGGCCATGTTGTAGTCTCCTGAGTCAAAGTACTTTTGCTACAAGATGAAGAGGGTGGTTTAGGTAAGTAAGGAGCTCTGGCATTCCTCAGAAGCAAAGAGACGTTTATTATAAAACTTCAAACACATTCAACTCTTTCAAGCAAGCCTTTCTTATGCATACGAATTTTAGCACTAATTTTATAAACTTATGTCTTCTCTCCAATGTGTTCAGGCTTTTTCAGATATAGAATTTTCTGGAGAGTATATAATTTTATAATCGAAGGACAACCCCTATATTATTCTGTATAGGGCAGTTCAACCATTACTTCATTCAGAAAGGTTTACTGGGGACACTACTAAGTGCAAAGCAGTAGCTTAGAGCTAGGGAACAAAAATCAATGATATATAGAAGGGTCAAATCCTGAGCCATCCCAGCAATTAGCAGGAGATCAATCTCAAGCCAACAACCTAAAAATTAAAAATTATTCTCTCAGACCAAGAATAGACATTAGGCTTGTTCATAAGGATAACGTGTTTCCCCGAGTCCCGCCACACCCACACATGTTCCGTTCTGCGCTGTCTGCCCACGCCTGCCTTGCCCGTGGGGAGGTAAACTGCAAATCAGCATCACATTATCGCCAGTGACTAAGACTCAATCACAGGGATTCTCCACAGGAATCTGTTTCATTCTCCATTTCATCTACATGAAAATGCTTGCTCCAGTTTAATGTTATACAGTCCCTTAGTTGGCTTAAGGTATCTCTGGGGACTGAGGAACCTGATGAGAAGTAGATGGCTATGGAGATAGATTTTCCGTGCTGAGCAAGACCATTTTGGACAGGAAACATGTCTCTTAAAGAAAGTAGAACTGGTGGCTGGTACTGATTTATGTGTCTGAAGCAATCTACCTATTTCAAGTTAAGGATTTCTGTAGGACAGATGGCTTGATTTTTTTCCTGAAATAACACATCCCCAAATTTATCTCTAAAAATTAGGAGTCCTCAAACCTTGCCATCCAAACAGGAAAATAGCTGCGATCATTGCATTTCCAATCTCTAATACCCACCCCAATTTCTTTTTTCTTTTTAGTACTGGGAATTGAACTCAGGAACTTGCCAGGCAGGTGCTTTTGCCACTGAGCTATCATGCACCCAAGCCCCTACATTTTAATTTCCTATATGGGCTATAAGAAGAAAACTGATACTATATTGAGGATTTATGATTTGTTTTTTTTTCAAGTTTTAATTCCAATTAGTGCCCAAAAATAAAAATCAAACAGATGAATCTGGATAGATTTAAGAGTCCCCTCTGGCTCCAAAGTAAGAGGGTAAGAGATTGTGTTTGGTTCATACCCCTTTCTGGAGTCTCTTCATGAGGAAGTCGGAGCCTCCAGGCTTTTGTCCTAGGCTTGGATATTTGGCCTTTAGCTTTGCCTCCTCAGCTCTCTCAGGAAGAATACCTTCTTTCTCCTGTGTGTCCTGAAGGAAACAAAGGACTCAAATAAAACTAAAGACTGAGAAACAACAGCTTCTAATATCTGACAATCCTATGCTATCAACTTTTCCTGGGGATCCATCCACTAATAAACAAGTTATGTCCACTATGCCCTTTTTTTTTTTTCCATTCTTTTCTTTTCTTCTTCTTCTTCTTCTTTTTTTTTTTTTTTTTTGAGAAAGGTTCCAGGCTGGCTCAGAATTCTTTCCACAAACCTCCTACCTCAGCCTCCTAAGTGCTGGAGTTATAGGTGTGGGCCTGTACACCTAGCCCTATTCTGCTCTTAAACACCTTTTTCAAACCTCTAAAACTCAAGACAATTGTATTATGAGACGAAAAAGATAAGTTGCTTTGCACACTGCATCCAATAAACCACCCCAGTGATCTATGGGTTGAAGTTAACACCTAAGCAGAGTATCTGAGTCATAGTGTGGGTCACAGCTCACCCACCACAGACAACGGGAAAGACAGAGAAAAAAGGATCTAGCTAGGGCTTCTGGTGATGCAAAATGGGTGGGAGGGTACCCTCCAGTCAAACAGGAAATCAAAGTGGATAACTCATCTGATCTATGATTCCCTCTTTATTCAAAGCCTAAGCCCTCTGGCAATTTTCTGTGGAGGACTCAAGCAGGTGAACTTCTTTAAAGTTCTCTATTTAATGGCACATTCTACTTTCACCTTTCTACAAATATTGGGGTAGCAAGGTGATAGCTAAATAATTGAAACAACACTTTTTCATCTCAGGGAAAATAAGAAATGCAGGTTCTTTAGTACTATCTGCCAGTTTTCACCAAAACAAAAACAAAAAACAATCAATGCTTACCCTAGTAGGGGAAGTAATGGAAGTCTGGGCAAAGAGCAAGACAGCTCAAATGCTTTGCAGGGGACTCTCAACTGTTCACTCTGCTGCTGACGTGGGCCCTGCTGTTAGTTCTTTTTAAAATGAACCTGAAGTCAGTGTATAGGTCTTACTAAATTTTTCTTTGATAATCATGTACAGATTTAACACCACTTTTTACACCACTTGTATTTCAAGAGTCTCTGAGCCCAGTATTAAATGTTTCAAATCAAATACAAACTCAAGAAGGAGTTTATTTTGTATATTTTCACCAGGGAACCGCGGGCGGACTAAATTTCAAATCTGAGGGAAGAGGGTGGTGTCTTTCTTGTCACGTCTGTCAGTGTCTTTTCTAGGCTTAACCTCCACCTGGAACTCTAGTCCATTTAAATCCAGTTCGATCCTCACTAAAGGTGAACAGGACACCTATCACAATCAGTCTCTTGAGAAAGTTGTCGCCGTAAACTAGCAGCAGTAATAATCATTCTTCTCCCCTCCCCCGATGCTAGTCATTTTTATACATCTTTACTTCGACCTGCATCTTTATGCGGTTTAAGTTTGCGGGCCCCCGCCTATTAGACAGGTCACTCAACTCTATTAACAGAAAAACACCTTGCAACCCAGGACCACCAGCCCCCTTTCATTCAACCAGATCTTTCCAAACACCCGCCCACATCCAAGCTCAGCCAATTACAGCACAGCTTCCTCGGTTTGAGCGCTAGGTTTCTTGGCCAATGAGAAAGGACATACCATTGACTGACAACCGCCTTAACCAACCTGCGCCAAAGTATCAGATCTTCTTGGAGCTCACCCTGCGTGACGAAAGAAGTAGCCAACCCCTGCAGAGACTGAGACCATGGCGACCAATCCGCACTGGTAAGAGACCCGTCTCCCGCCTCAGCACGGTCGCCCCGGTTAGCCCGCCTGCACCCCCTCCATTTCACCTGCTTCTCCTCGCCGGTCTCCTCCGCAGGGTTTTCATCTTCTTGCTTCTGGGACATGGCGGGACCGGGACTGGAGTGCAGGGAACCCGGGAAGTCAACCGGAGACGGGAAGGGGGAGGGGGAATGGGGACAACCTGAGCTGCTGCTTCGGCTCCTGTCACTATGGTTGCTCAGTTAAAATGGCGGCCCTTGCCCGTGACGTTGCATCCGCCCCTTTCTGTGGAAGCCAATGGGAGTGGGATAGCTGAGACAATGACGTAAGAACCAACCAATAGTGACTGGCTGAAAGTGGGCTCTACCGAGGCGACGGGCAAGCTGGAATGCACCAACCTGGAAAGAGAGAGAGCCACAAAGACCAATTGGAAGGCCGCAGAGGATCTTGGAGGCAGGGCTACCATCCTCGGAGTTTTTGCTTTTGGGTGGGCTCAGAATTCCTTTACAAAATTTTCTACGGGAGCTGCAGAACGCGTAAGTGGAGCCAGAGGCTACAAACCATTTATTCTGGGTGGAAAGCTTTGCACATTGTTAACAGGAAATTATCGATCTCCAGAAATAAAACTTGTATAGGTTAAAGTGGATTTTAAAATGGTATTCAAGTTTTCCAATGTGTCATACGTTTTGTGTGTGGAATGGAGTCACAGCTACAGCCCGCTTGCAAGAAACTATGGTTTCCACCTTACGACTTTATAATTACTCAAGGTCATCCTTTGATTACCAAGCTTCTTGAAACAGAGCACAGATACATTAGGCATTTAGTAAATATAGTTAATACTAAGGTATCCAACATCATAGTTCAACAAAACTTGGGTCCTTTGCACTGAGTTAGGGTCTTGCAAAGAGACCCAGACTGGGCTTTGATTTAAGGTCTTTCTCAGTCTCCCATACTTTTTTTTTGCAGTATGAGGAATTGAGCTCAGGACTTTGCACTTGCCAGGAAGGTGCTTATGCCACTGAACTATATCCCTGGCCTCCAGTCTCCCATACTCTAGTTGAAGGAATTGGATGAGAGTCTCTGTTCTCAGTGGCATGCACCCACCACACCTGGCTTCCATATTACTTGAATATCTGTGCATCAATTCAACTTTGTGTCGATGTTGCTGTATTAGTTCTACGGGGGGCATTTATAATAACAAGACAGTCTTTGCCCTTAGAAGACTTACAATCCAGTGAGTGTGGAAAGAAAAGGCTTGCAGGTATTATTGAAAAGCCACAAATTAAACAGACATATTTTCCTGAAACATTAGTTAAAAAGAAAACAGCATAAAATAGGCATGGTGGTGCACGGTTATAATCCCAGGATTCAGGAGTCTGAGGTAAAAGGGTTAGTGTCAGTTCAAGGCTACATAGTAAGTTCAAAGCCACCCTGAATTACATAGCAAGACCCCCCCCCAAAAAAAAAAACCAAAAAACATAAAAGAACTTTAAAGCAGGAACATGGCATGTGCCGATAATCCTAATTCTCAGCAGGCAGGAGGATCACTTCAAGTCTGAGGCCAGCATGGGCTATACTATGTATTCAAGACCAGCCTGACCCCTGTTTCAAAAACAAAGCAAAACAAAAAACTCCATCAAAGCCAAAAACAACAGCAGCAGCAACAAAAATCATCTTTAAAAACTCAGGCATTTGCCACTAGAAACAAAGGAAGAAAGTGTATTCTAGATCAAGGGCACAGCATGAAGGCTAGAGCAATAGAAGTGAGGTCAGGACATGGAGGATTTCGTGTCAAGGTAAAGAACTTGTGTGTAGGTCAATAATCAATGAAAGACATTTTAGGCAAGAGAATGGCAGATCAGAACTGACTCGTGGGGGGAAACTGACCTTAGGAATTTTCTTTTTTTTCTTTTAGGGAGATTCTTTTGGTAGTGATAAGTTAAATATTTAGAATTCCAAACAGAAAGTAGATCTGGGCACTGTAGCTTGGAGTCCATTTATACTTTAAATGGAGATGATTAGTATTTAAGTAAAAATGTGATATAATTAAGATTTAAATAAAAATATCCACAAATATAGTAGGTAGGAATACAAAACAGTGACTATAATTAAAAGAAGCTATAGCAACTGGATCTTCTAGGTTAGCAGCTAATTGAAAATAGGGAATGCAAAAAGCTGTGTGTGAACATCAATACATTTAGACAGAGGAAGCAGCACAAACCTGTAATCCTAGCATTCTGGGAGGTTGAGACAGGAGGACTGCAAGTTCAAACTGAGAACAGCTAAATTTCTATCAGGAAAGCCAGTATGGTAAGCTCCTCCAGGAGAACCCAAAGTCCATTTCTTTTTTTTTTTTTTTTGTCTTTTTTTGAGACAGGGTCTCACTGTGCAGTTCAGGCTGGCCTTAAGCTCACTTTGTAGCTCAGGCTGGTCTCGAACTCACAACAATCCTCCTGCCTCAGCCTCCCTAGTGCTGGGATTACAGGCATGTGCCACCACGCCCGCCTGCAAAGTCCATTTCTTCCTTTCCACTTTTTCTGTTGTTGGCAACAAGCCTCAGGTGGGCCGTCCACACCCAGCACCACTGGGGTTTAGTTCAGCTGGGTGTTACAAGTTGACCATCAGTTGTCAATCCACTACATGTACCTTTAAAGTGGGGATGGGGAGGGAGCACACACCTGTAATCCCAGCACTGGAGAGGCTGAGGCAGAAGGATCTTTGCAAGTTGAGACCAGCCTGAGTTACAATGTGAGCTCAAGGCCAGCCTGAACTGTATAGCAAGATCCTGTCTCAAAAGACTAAAAGCAAAACTGGAAAAATTTAGAAAATTTTGCGGTGGGTTTACTGGAAAAGAAACAACAAAAAACCATTGTAAACGTGGATAATTTTGATCATCTCCTGAAGTTACACTTTTGTTTGATTTTTCTGTTTTAGGAAAAAAAGAAATTAATTAATTTAGAGACAAGGTCTCACTATGTAACCTAGGCTGGCCTTGAACACTGGGTGATCCTCATGCCTCAGCCTGCTGAGTGCTGGGATCACAGGGAATGTGCTGCCACACCTGGGAATGAAATTTTAAGTGCGATCATCTTTGTCTCCTTTCTACCTTTTTCTGCCTTCCTTAGGGAGACCATTGGATCTCCCCAGCTATAGCAATCCATGCAAGACTTGAGAAGCCCAACTGTGTGAATGGAGAGGAACCTGAACAGACCTGACATTGGATGTGGCAATAAAGGTGTGGAGGAACCAAGGATAGATAGCAAATTTCTGAAAGAAATTCACTGAAAAGCAGATACAGGAAGAACCAGATTTGGGGGGTATGGAGAAAAGAGATCACCACAAGTTGGAGGTGATCTAACTACAATGCAAGACTATCTCAGAAATCTGCCAACCCAAGGCCGGGGAGATGGCTCAGTGGAATAAGCACTTCCCTGGCAAGCGCAAGGGCCTGAGTTCAATCCCCAGTTCCACCAGCTCAACAAACTAATGAGTGGGACTGGGCATTATAGATCAATATGAAGGCCCTGCACATTAGTCCCCAGTACCAGGGAGGTAGGGACAAGTTGTAGAGCTTCAAAACTAGGTGGACTTAAAAATTTGTACCAGAGCCGGGCGTGGTGGCGCATGCCTATAATCCCAGCACTCGGGAGGCTGAGGCAGGAGGATTGTTGCAAGTTCGAGACCAGCCTGAGCTACAAAGTGAGCTTAAGGCCAGCCTGAGCTGCATAGCAAGACCCTGTCTCAAACACACACACACACACACACACACACACACACA
>PVKA01046271.1:0-15034 GCA_004027165.1 Ctenomys sociabilis
GGGGGAGTGGAAAACAGAGACAGTGAGACAGTGAGACTGAGACAGTGAGACTGAGAGACAGTGAGACTGATAAACAGTGAGACTGATAGACAGTGAGACAGAAACAGAGGACCATGTATGGGGAGGGAATGTGCATGCAGAATTTTTCCTGCACAGTCCCTTGTAGTCTGTAGCCCAGACCTCATCTAAATCTACAAAATCATAAAGCTCCTGGATATCATTAAAAAATAATGAGCTCTGTCTTCATATCCATGTAATCTCAGTAATATTTAATTAGCCCATGGAAGATAATCCATACAATTGTATAGAACTGAAAAAAGATGGATACCTGAAACCACAGGATCATACAATAAAGGATTCTGCTCTAAACACAAAAGAGGCACTTAGCTCAGCAGGTAGTAAAGTGACAGTACTCCCCAGCCATCATAGGTAAGAAAGGTCAAAACCATAAATAATAATAATCAGTTCAGGCACAGCGCAGCTACGGCTAGCATGGGAAGTGAAATCACTCGGAGCAAAATTTGAACCTCATTCTTCTACTTCGAAAGCATGTGCCTGACCTTGGGTGAGTTATGTATTCCCCATAGGATGTTCTTTCTTCGTATGTCAATAGGAGTAATTATATCTTCCAAATGTTCCTTAAAATTTATGTTCGAATTGTGATGGTTATTTATCATTTTATGAGCTGAGTTCCTTTTCCCTTTGTAAAACAAATCTTCCCTTTCTCACCTACAGTGAAATCCTTCCTTGTACTTCTCTTGAGCAGACTCACTGGTCTTCACTTTTAGGTTAGGAATGAGAACATGTTTTCACAAACCAATCATGCGTTTGTACATTGTGTAATACAGATGCATCTAGCACTGTCAACAAGAGCCCTCCCAAACAGACACTTTTTTATTACAAATAATCATAGAATGCAAATCTGTAGCAGTCACATACTTATGTACTTGGCAAATATTCAGTGAGAATCAGCTCAGTGTCTATAATTAAAAAGTATTGCACTTAATTTTTATTAACCACTGAAATAACCAGAGGAATGAGGAACTAACATTGTATTTTACAAACAAGGGAATTGACAACAGTCCAGTTGATTGATTTCTCCAAGGTTACTTGGTGACTACATATAAACTAGGGATTCAAACTCACATTTTATGGAGATATTATCACTGATTTATAGAACACTTTCAGAATGAGCTGTATCATCCCTGTTTGCCTGGAAGCACTTCAGAGTGTATTTTCCAACAATAGGGATATCCTCTTATTAAACCATAGTCCAATAAAGGCCACTTACCACTGTTACAGTGCTATTACTGTGTCTACTTTTATACAAATTTTATCAGTTGCACTAATAGCATATTTTATGGAATTTTAAACCAGAATCAAATATAAGATCTAACATTATATTTAATTGCTTTGATTTTTCAGTCTGTTTTGGAAAGGGGGTTTCTTAGAGCTAAAGTTGGCTGGTATAATGACACTTACACCATGAGTGACCGTAATCTGCACACTCCCAACATAGTTTGATTCTCCCTTCTTTAAAGTGAAGGCAAATCTCTACCCTCCCCTAAAAGCAAGGCTTTGTTGCTTCTCAAGTATTTATTCCAAGCACACAGGAAATGGCCAAGTGAGCAGGCAGCCTGCTATGCTGGTAGCCAGCATAGCCTGAAGATGCAGAGAGCTGGGGAAGTACGTGCAGGCACGAGCACATGAGTAGATCGACTGAGACCCAAGGAACTGAGTGCTCCTGTCAGAGAAAGGCGCACAGCTCTGACAAAGAAGAAAACCAGAACAAAATTTTGGGACCCTTATGACAGGAAAACTGTCAGAAAAAAGCGATCCCAAGCCACACAAGACCACTCTCATGTTAGCTGGCACAAAAGGAGCATGTGCCAGGCTGCTCAGCAGATCTGAACAGCAGCAATGGCTGGAGAGGCAGGGACTTTATAGATCAATGAGCATCTGGGAATGGGGAAGGGGAGTCGTCAAGTGTCCCTGGGTGGGCTGGCGTGTGCTGGGCACACAGTATAGAGTGCTGGAAGCAAGCTG
The DNA here is from genome assembly GCA_004027165.1 of Ctenomys sociabilis. Lineage (NCBI taxonomy): Eukaryota > Metazoa > Chordata > Mammalia > Rodentia > Ctenomyidae > Ctenomys > Ctenomys sociabilis. Next base: position 2,047 of record PVKA01046271.1, read on the forward strand.
AAACAAAACTATATATATGTGGAATCAGCCGGGCACAGTCAAGGTTAAATCTTTGCAGCACAGTTGTGGTTGGGGCATCGAGGAACAATGGAAGAGGTGCAAGGAGAAGGGGGTCCACGGATGGGTGCCTTAACACCTTGCAATTAGATTCAGACCAAGGCTATTGATATGAATGGTCCAAGAGAGATACTGAACAAAAGTTGCATAGAAATGCTGTGTGTGAGTGTGATTCCCGGTTATCTGCTGGTAGAACCAAAAGCCAGTGATAGTTTGGTGCAGTTAACACAGTCAGCTCCAAGACTGGGCTTCTACATATGGTTCTCCACTAAAGGCCGATCCCAAGTTGGAGCTGGGGATGCACAGGAGGTGCCCAGACCATTTAGTTGCACCAGAAAGTGAGGAAATTCTATAAATATAATTTCAAAGGACACAGAAGTCAGACATATTTTTATGTAATATATTTAGAAAGATATATAGGATACCACATGTATGATTTATTGTTCAGTGGCTCAGGAACAAAGACTGTGAGTGTGTGTGAGTGTGTGTGTGTGTGTGTACATAAAGAAAATAAGCAGAGCAAGAGAAAGGTAGAGATAAACCAACAAAGCAGATTTTAAGAAATTCTAATGATATTTTGGAAACCTGGATGCAGGATGTGCAAAAGGAAATTCACAAACATTTTATAAGGCTTTATTTCAAATTTTTAAAAATTTGAAGTTAGTATTAAATTTGCTGAGAGAAGGCTACTACATAAAGGATTTTATGATGTTTTTACCACAGATATTACACTTCTATCTGAATTATATAAAAGCTATAAATATCTCAAACAAATACATCTTAATAATCACAAGAAAAAGAAAGCCAGAGATCATGGCTTATATTTCTGTCACTGTGACAGAATACCTTAGAATATCAACTTGAAAAAGAAAAGATTTAACTTGGCTCAAAAGTTAAGAGGATTCCATCCACAGTTAGCTTTTTCACCTTTAGGCCTATGGTAAAGTAAAAGCACTACAAGAGAAAGGTATATCAGAAAAATGCTCCTTGTGATAGGTGGAGTTTACAATGGAATATATTTAATATAAGACACTGCTTTATAGGATTATTTTATAAGGTTCTCCCAAAAAATCAAATGAAAAAGAATGCAAACAATCTGTCCACACAGAAGAGACCCAAGGAAACTGGCTGAGGGCCTGGATTTCACAGTACTGTCCTGCACAAGTCCAACTGAAGACCTAGAGTCCATAAAAGCATCCCCCAAGATTCCAGCTTGAGGCCTAGCACCCTCAACAATGTCCCATGCAAGTCTGTATCAAGGACCTGCAGTGGGAAGGCCCAAAAGTCATTAGTGGAAACCAGAAAATCTGCACCAGTGAGAGAAAACATCTGTGCCCACAGGCTGAGGGGTCTGCACCAGAATCAGGAAGTCCCGCTCAAAGTGAGGACCATAGCTCTCCTAAAAAGAACCTCAGCCATCCTCAGGGATAGCAAGGACTCAAGCTCCTCCAGGGATGAGAACAGCCAACTTCATGTCAGAAAATCCAGAGAAATAAACTCCAGAACCAACAGCACACCATCTTCCCCGCCAGTTCTCCTTTTAGGCTGTTGGCAACAATCCCAAGTGGGCCTTCCACATCCAGAACCACAGTGATTCAGTTCAGCTGGCTGTTATAATTTCCCATTGGTTAACCTATCACACCATTCCTGTAGTAGCAGACAGGGAACAGAATGACAGAGAATGAAAGAAAAGAGATAAGACCAAAATACAGTGCCTGAGGTCATGCCACCATGACCTTTTTGCTTGGTCCAATCTCTTTAGTTTACATTGCCTCCCAATAATGCCACAAAGTTCAGAAGCTGTCCATGGATTAATCTACTAAATCAGATCCCTCCTAATGCAACAATATTCCAAAAATCCCACCTCTAAACATTAGTGACCAAGACCTCAACCCAGGACGCTATGGAGAACATTCCAGAACCAAACCATAGCACATATTTATATTCAAAGCCTCCTTATCTATAAACACATAAGTTATGAAAAATTTCTTTAAAAAAATCACTGCCAGAAAGCATTATGAGCACTAAAGTGGGTGTTTCTTTGTAGCTACTGTATCATTTTTAAGCATGAAAATGGAAACAGTGCAAGTAAATTATATCACCTGGCCTAGGATACCACACAAAAGTATTATATCAAATATGAGAAAATAAGGAATCCAGTAAGGATGTGGTTGCAAACTCTCCCTCCTAAAAAACTTTGCAGCAGGTGAAACTCACTTGGGAACCTAGTGGGAAGGAAGACATCTCCTCCACATAAAGCAAGGTGTCTCCCCTTCAGCACTGGTGGTGCCTGAGACTGGAGCTCAGCTGTGGGAGGATCTCTTCTGCACTACAGAATGTCCAGCAAGATCTTTATTGTTGGGCTCATCAGCAATATCCACAGCACTGCCAAATGTGCCTTGGAGGCGGGGTAGGAGGTCAGAATCGTCTCTGCTTAAGAAACACTGGAATAAATCAACACAATTTTTTCCAATGTATAGCGAGGTAACACCTTCCTACCTCACTCTTCTCAGGGAATGTGCCCATTCTCATATTTGGAAATGCTCCCCCCTGGATTTCTAGAACATTTTGATTACAATGTAGAAAAATGACCCAGAAAAAGAAAAGCCAAAAGGCCCTGAGACAGTTTCAGGTTGAGTTATTGCTAATGGTGTCATCTTATCAGAGGTCAGACAATGAGGTAACAGAAGACCATAAATAATGCTAACACCCACCTGTGTTTGCAAAGCATTAGACAACTTACAGATTAATTTCCTGTGTAGTGTTATCTCAAGTTCTCTTAGTAAACTTGTCAAAGAGGCTATTATGTCTGTATTTTATAGCCTACCTTATGTAAAGTATCCCAAATTTTCATTCACATAACCAGTAATAAAGAGAATAAGGACTTCACTCAGATTTTGGACTCCAAATTCAGTGTTCTTCCCAAAACGATGAACTTCTATGTAAGCCCAACATGGGTTGCTATTTTGCTAAGATTCAAGGATATTCCTAAGTCAGTTCACTAAAGTAGTCTTGCAAAAATCTAGAAGGTCGTGGTTTGAGACATTAGCAGATCAGAAACAGATAACCTCTCAGAAAGCACTGATTTTTTCCCTTTTCAAGAGATCACCTCCGAACACTTCAGTCCCATACTGCCCACATCATTCAACTCTCACCCACCCCAAGAACTGCAGTATCTTCTTCAGTGCTTATATCTAACCTTGTGTCGACTTCTCATTTTATCAGAAAAGCATATCGTTGGATAAAGAAAAGTGAAACGTAAAAGCCAGTGAGGATGACTGTCAAGCACTCAATTCCATGCCCTCACCCTCTTTATGATGTTTCCCTCCTATGTTTTACTTTTGCTGGACTTCTCAAGGCTGCACTATAAAAATAAGTTGTCAGCACTTGAGTCTGTGTGATGCTGCATGTGTACCATTAGCTCTCTGGTTGCCAGTAATAATGGGAAAGTATATATACATATATAGGCCTGTGTTTTGAGTTTGCTGAAGTGTGACAAAGGTTCTGTAATGCTTGGACAGGAGCCTTATTTCTGTCTGCATGGTTTACTCCTGCATTTCGACAGTATTTAGAAGATCTGTTTGGCTAACAGTTTTATCCTCATGTGGTGGTATGTGAGTCTTACTGGCTTTGTTATCGCTGACTGTCAAACCTCCTGTCTCACTCCCTCTGCCCCCAGATAAACCAAATGATGTGATGAGCAAACGGAGTGCTAACAAATGTGCCTGTGAAGAAGGGTAGGCAGCTCTCTCCCGTGTAGCACATCAGGTGATGGCGGTAGGAATGCATTCAACCCAAACACACAGAATTGGGGGGTGGAGCTCAATGACCGATTCTTCACCTTGTTTCTCTCACCATTACTCTCTTTGTTTCTTTAGAAGGGAATTTGACTGGTTAAAAGAAACCCACTTAACAAAATGCCATGCAATTTAATAGAGACTCCAAGCAAGATTAGACAATAACATGGAGAATAACTGACTAGACCAAATTCTAACTTCTACAGAGATGACTTACTGCACAGGTCAGATCTCTAAGTCAGCATTGCAGTGTAGGGAAGAATACTCATTGTGACCTCACTCTAAGGAATTAGGAATATTGCACAACTGTGGTGTCGAAGTGCAGTGCTGGCTCTCCTTGCTTGCTTCCTATTACAGTCCTTGTCCCTCTTGTGATTGCCGGCACTGCCCACAGGGAGGAATATGTTGTGATCCACTTCTGGCCACACCCAGACCTAGAATATCTGAGTCCAGTGTAGGCAACTGACAGAGCTCAGCAGGAGACCTCCATGCAAATGATGTAAGTCAATTTTAGTGGAAATACATCCTAAGCTCTTGAGAGCTAGAAACAGGAGACTTGAAGTTGCTCACAAAAAATATTTGTCTTGTAAGAGAAGCTTATCAGACTGCCAACAATCTACCTTTGTGTCTATAAGTTTCTGCAATACCTCTTCCAAGAAATCCTTCAATTATCTATTTGTTCGAAGCTGGTATCAAACTGTGGTTTCTACCATATGCTTCCAGACCAGGGCTGATCAAGAATCTTCTTGTTACACTCAGCTCTAGTCAGCTCTCTACGGCACTGTCTAAATGCCAGTGTTGCTCACATTTAAAGCAGGGAATGACACAGGGGCCTCAGAATGGTGGATAGAATTACCCAGTTAAATCACAAGACTGCAAGGGAGTGACATTAATTTACAAAAAAAAGAAAGCTAAGAGATCAGGGTTATCTTTGAATTATAAGAGATGAAAAACTGCATGCATATATATATATATATATATATATATATATATATATATATATATATTATTGTAGAAGCAGGGATGGAACTTAGAATAGGAAGGACAAAAGGAAGTCTATCAGTCCTGTGAGCATTTGAGCTCGGTGGGTCATTAGCCCTATGCCTGATCTTGTGATAGGCACTGTTGCCCATGGAAATAAATATTGTTTCTTCCTGTGGACTTCAAACATTGAAGATTGGTAAACAAAATTAAATGAGAAAGCTCTTTTCCTCAAGAAGCAAGAGAATGCAGATACTTTGAAAGAAAGGCTAAAGAGATGAAGATATGTTTTATAAAACAAAAATTTGGATCTACTGAAAGCCTACTGTGCACCCAGCTCAGAACTGTAGAATGAAAATACAGACATTAATAAAAAGGAGTTTTTTTTTTAAGTTGACATAAGCTAAAGTAGGCACAGGAGTTGCAAAGCAAAGTGAGAGGGCTGCAAGCAGGCCAATGGAAACACATATGTACCTGGCAACAACCTGTTTCTGTCACTGAAGAACACATATGAGAGTTAGAGTCAGAAACCTGCATGGACCCATGTTTGCATTCCAAGCTGGCATAAGAGTGGCACTGTTGTGCTACAGAAGTAAGCTGTCCCTGAAAAGGAGCACAGGACAGTCACATGTCCATTTAATAATAGGAATACAATCTGGGAAAAGTGTCTTTAGGCAATTCTGTCACTGTGTAAACATCAAAGAGCATACTGTACAACTAGGTGGCACAACTTGCCACACTCCTGGGCTATGTGGGTTATACAAATATATCTGCTGTTGCCTGTTGGTCCTCAGGCCAAGCTGAACAAACAACAAACAACTTGAGATTAAATGAAGCCAAAGAGAAAATGATATAATCAAGAACTATAGTAAACATGAGATGTTTCTGGATGTTGCTAATGGTACACAGCACATTGCTTAATAGTAAATTCTTCCTCATACAGAAGTGGAAGGACGGCAGTCTAACATGATGATAAAAGAATAGCGCAGTAAATACATGAAGCAGTACTATAGTCATTTGTTATTATCATCAGGGATTTTGCACTTCTTCTATGTACTCCAAAGTTATATGGTTGAAAGCAAAGCTGGTATCTGTACACAACACCACCAAGACATGTGGGAAACACACTGTATTTTGACTGGACAGCATCCACAGTGTCACTAGGTAATAAGAATTTTTCAGTTCCATTATAATTTTGTGGAATCATGGTTTTGTGTGTGGTCCATCTCTGACACCAGATTGTTTACCTAAGAACTAAAGCTGCAAATATGACAAGTCAATAAGCAGAGAGCAGACTGTTCAATAAGTGGACTGGATAAAGGTGACCCTTTTGATTAAATGCTGAGGTTATAATACAGGAAGAGCTCTGTATATTCCAGAGCTAGAAATGTGTACCCTCTTGGGTATTGGGCTACCAAGACCAACCTGTACATAGGTGATGGGCTAGAAAGATGTATAGCACTCAGAATAGCTTTGTACTCACAATTGTGAAGTGTTACAATGGGAAAAGATGGAGTAAATCAGCAAAGGAATAGGGTGCATAGAACCCAAGAGAGATCAAGACAACACTCTACTGTAGGGTGTTAGGCTGCACACAAATGTCCCTCCAAAGCCTCATATGCCCAAAGTGGGGCTTTTCAGAGCTGGCTGGGGCTCAAATGTGTAATACTAAGATTAAAGGAGTGTGGTACTAAATTAGGACACTGGTTTAAATTAGCATATTCTGGCTCTGGTTGGAGGATTGGGTGTAAGTGGCACGACCCAAAGTGATGTAGCCCAAATGGGACAAAAGGGAAGGGCGAGTTCCCTCTCGTTGCTTGCTTCTGCTGCCTTCTGCTTGCCCTGCTACAAAGTCTTTCTCCTCTGCAAGGTCTTCCGCCATGCCTAGCTTCCTCGGAGCCAGCTGACTGTGGACTGAGATCTCTACAAATTGTGAGTTGACATAAAACTTTCCTTCCCCCATTTAACTCATGGGTGCTGGGTGTTTTGTCCCAGAAAAAGGAAAAGTAACTAATACAAAGGATCAGCCCCCAGATCTCGAGGGCTTGAGGCAGAAGAGCCATATGAGAGAAAAGGAGAAAAAAAAAAGCTAAATGTAGCTAAAGAGATAAAGAGGTGAATTAAAGCCATAAATAAATAAGTGGAACACATACAGATATGAATTTCACATAAAATAAATAAAGGCTTCGAACTCAATTCCTTTGAAATAAAGTCAGGGTCAGGTTAATTGCTTATTAAATGGCTAAGGTGGACCATGTATATTATACCCTCAAGAAATTTTTAATCACCCCTCCCTTTAATTGAGACATGTGATGTACATGTTCCAACACCACACAAGAAATGTGAGCATTATGCTCTGTGCACAAGTACTAGTAAACCAAAATAAAAAATAAGCACCCAGGGTCAGCCACATAGCTCAGCGAATTAAAGCACCTGCTTAGGCAGACACAGGCAGGATTCACTCCCCAGTGTGAGCCATGTAGGCTCTACCTACCAGGGGTTCACTAAAAGGACGATTGAGACTGGGAGTGGTGGCACGTGCCTGTAACCCCAGCTCTTGGGAGGCTAAAAACAGGAGGATCACTACAAGTCCAGTCTGTGTAGTGAGACCCTGTAGGCCCTGTACTAAATACATAAAGGAAAAGCACCCTCTTTGCTCCACAATGTTGCATTCACTGATTGACAATTCATTTCTCAATTACTTTATTAATGTGCTTCGTTTGCAGGATCCGTCATCCTGTTCTCTGTTTACCTCCTGTGTCCACAACTCCAGAAACAAGTCCCAAGCCTCTGGATTCTCCAGTCTGGAGGGCACGAGCCCTGGGTGAGTCCCAACTGTTTGATTCCAAGCAGGGCCAAGAAGCAGGGAATGTTTGAAGAAGGAGCAACCTGGGAAATGCCGCGATATCCAGATCCTTTCAGAAGTAGGCCTTCCTCTCCGGGATTCTTTGCTTTGAACTGCATTCAAATGTCAGCTTCACATCGGTGCAAAACACTTTCCGAAACCAGCCCTGACGGAAGGATTTTTTGTCCCACTGTTGCTCAGCGTGCGCTTGTGCAAATCACTGTGACCACAGTCTGAAAACTGCCTCGTGTTCCATCCCTGTTCACAGGGTGGAGGCTGGGGGGGAAGGGTTTGACTCCCTCTGGCTGTGTTACCAAAACACTAACCCTACATCAGGTGACTGAACAGCCCTGAAAATTGCCTGAACTGACAGTTCTTTCAGAGCTTTCCCGTCACACCCAGCCATCTGACATCCACCTACACATTAAACAAAACAAAAAAATGTATCCAAGAAACATAACTTTCACATGCCTGTATCTCTACCCACTCCTCCTACCCCTACCACTGCCCTCACCTCTGTTCCTCCCACTATCCTTTCTAAAATAATTTCCATGTGCATTAGCTTCCAGCGAGCCTTCCTTTTTAAGAGTACATATTTATGAGTCTAAGTAAATTGAACATTTCCCTTTAAATAAAGTCATCTCATCCTGTAAAACTCAGTGCAAAGTGACCCTCCACGTCTGGCTCTCACCCCTCAGGTTAGAGTGCCTGCTATTCAACAGGGCCTCCAGTGGGGGTCTCCCCCAGAAGAGGGGATCTGGAACATATTCCAGCACGCTACATGCAAACGCAGCAGCCAACGGATCTCATCATTTCTAAATGTCAGCCTTTGTATAATCCTCCTGACCCGTTCCAAAGCTTATAGGTCACATAACATTTTATCTGGCAGTGCCTTTTGTATACTTTTTTTCAGGTTTAAAGTGTTATCCATATTCCCTTCCATGCCCCCTCTGAATAAGCCCTGGCTCTTCTGTACATATGGTGAGTAAGGCATCGAGGAATTCAAGCAAATGATAAAAATATGTCTGTGGGGAAATAAATTTCCTTTTCTGAAATCAATCATGTGCTATTCACACAAGCAGGAGAAATAGCCTGAAATACCCCTTATCTCCCTGCCTCACTCCACTCAGGCATCCTGCACAAACACTTAAAGGCCAGAGGCGTTCTCTCCTGGTCTTCTTTGTATCACAGTGGAAGGGAAGGGAGACAGAGATATGTGGACAGAGGGGCAGATGGGGCGTGGTCACCCTGCAATGACTGGCTGGCTGTCACGGGAACAGATAGCCGAGACAGATCCATTATCCTGCACAGAGAGTGTGCAGAGCAACGAGCACCACGGGAAGCAGGGGCAGCCTCTTCCCCACGGATCAGAATACAATGGAAGCTTGTTAATTATTCCCACCTGCCCCTTTGCCTTGTGGTGATTGTGATGCCCCCAGCCTCTTGCTGGGTGGAGAACACCGATACTGCTATACAAGACGTTTTCTAAACCTGTTTTAAAATGAAGGACATTTATTTCACTGGCTGAGCTGTGGCTCTTAGCCATGTTGTGAACAAGGAGAACTGAAATGTGGGTCTACCCTTCCCTGCTGCCAGAAGGCCAGGTGCCCCCCAGTGCCTCTGCTCTGCCCTTTACCCTTTCGAGGACCCAGAGCCCCCTTTCAGGCTCCAAGATCATGCCCACAGATGTCTGCAGAGACTAAGATGTGTGCATAACCACTCATCCCTGCACTTTGGGCAAGGTAAGAAGCACTGACCATATTAAGTGAGAAAAAAAAATCAAATCTAACTCTGAGTTGCTTAGGGAAACCTGTTTCCATTCACTTAAACAAGTATCATTAAAAACTTCAGACAAATAGTATCTGTTTCTGAAGACTTTGGAATATTCTACTCTGAAACCTTCATTTACAACATCTTTGATGGCAGTCAAAGAAGAAATTGAGAAATCAAGGGGGGACTTAAATTTTTGTGAACTCAGCTGTCACACGATAGGCAGCTAAAACATCACAGACATCCCCAAATCTTGGGCTATTAGGTAAAATTGTTGGAAGGAAATTTGAGATAGATTCTACTTTATATCTTATACGGATGAGTCCTGTTGATTACTCAAAATGCAATATTTGCTTAAAAGTGAAGGAGAAAAATAGAGAAAACAAAGAAACAACAAATTCTGCAATTAGCTGGACTCACAGCTAAGTTTCACTTTAAGAGTAATATTTAAACCTAAACAGAACAAAACAAAGCATAAAAACATTTTGCCCTATACAATCAATTGAAATTAAGTGAAATTGCTATTCAATGAATGCCTTTTATACACTAAGACTATGGCAGGTATTAATCTGTAATCTCAAATTCTCACATACTCTACTAACTAAGTTGAGTTGCCTATGAGATGGAGAAACTCAGATTGAGTGATCTCCCCAAAGCTGGACAGCTGCTCTGTCCCACAGCCACTCTCAGAGCCCAGTTCTAGCAGTCCCAGAACCCAGCCCCCTCCATTCTTTCTCCTAAAGGTCCATCATTTGATATATTTCCAAAAACTTGGATAGAATGTCATTAACTCTTGGCTAGTGCATCCTGCAAAAGCAAGCACTGCTAGTTAGACAAAGAGGGAACTTAGCAAACCTCCATTCACCTCTGCAGGCGAGCGTGACCGAATGGGCTTAACTATTTATACCTGAAAAATTAAGCCTCAAGTCCAAGCCACATAATTGCAAAACTGGATCAGAATGCTCAGACCTATCTTACAGCACTGGCTTTAGTCACCTGGCATGCCTGCCCTGCTCTGCTCAGCCATGGGTGAGATTGAGGACAGGAGGAGACTTGAATCTGACAGCACTTCCATTCGTTTGCTCTCCCCAACTCTACCTGCTATTATATCTCATCCTATTCTAATTATCTCCTTCACTGTCTGAATGATCTTCCATTTATTTCAAAAGAGTATTTTTATTAGCCTTCTGTCCATTTAATAGCTTTTTAATCCTTATCCCTTTTCCAAGCCTCTTTTCAGACAGCTACCCTGCTCTCTGAATTTGCTCCTTTTGGCCTGTCAGCTGTCCCCGGGTGCTGCTTCTACAGTTTGCACACCCTTCCTGCCTCCAAGCACAGAGAACACTTTCCAGAAGAGACTTCTCCACCAGCTGGGTGTTTTTCCCATCCTCTTTTTAAAGTGCACTGGAGCTGTTTACTTGGTGGATGTATGGAGCCAAGAGAAAAACACATCTAACACCTCCCAAATTCAGCACTATGACCTTGCATTTTGCCTTGATGAGAAAACCAACCTTGGAGAGATTGCACGAGCTTGTCCAAGGTCATGGAGCTTGCAGAGGTTGAGCTGGGGACTCATCTACAATTTATAGCATAATACACAGGGTCTTTTCTCTCTATGGTGTGGAAACAAACAGGAAAGTAACACTTGTCAAGAATTTAGACTAGAGATTCAGTGCATGCTGGTGCCTCACTGGCCAGTTGACATGGTTTGTGCCCAGTTGTCCCCCCAAAGCCTCATGAAGTCATTGGCCCACAGGTCTAGAGTTTGTGACTAATTCACGATCCAGGGCTGGGATTATGGGTGTGAGCACTACACCCTCCCTGGGACAGAGAGCCTGAAGGCAGTATAAGGAAAGGAGAGAGGCTCAGCTCTGCCCCTGCTGCCTCGACTCCTCCCTTTTGCCTTGGTTCTTTACTGTTTTCCACTGCCATGAACCTCTGTCCTCTGCCATGTGCCACTCTGCCTTGGAGCCAGCCGAGCATTGGCTGAAACCTCCACAAGCTATGAGCTAAATAAACCTTTCCTTCCTAGTTTGGGTGTCAGTTATTCTGTCCCAGTAAAGAGAAATAAGTAACAGAGACACTAGTCGTAGCCAAGGTTCTATGATGTGTCCATTCAGATACATTTTTGAGGGGCAGAAGTAAGAAAGTCAGAGTGAAGTATAAATTATTCAGACACTAAGAATCAAATCTGGGATCTGAATCCTGTACCAGTGAGATGTGAATTTGAGCAAGTTGGTTACACAAAAATAATACTTTATTGAATGACTCACTTCACCAGAATACAAATGCCTATTAAACAGGCCCTTTGTTGCAATTTTTCTTCTACCCAGAGCAAAATCTAGGCAAGAGCTGGTATTTAATAATGAGTGCCTCTTTTCTTCTTTATTTTTCCCCCTACACCTGGTATTGAACTTGGAACCTTGCACTTTCCAGGCAGATGCCTATACCTCTGTGCTACATGCCCAGTCCTGACTCAATGTCAATATGGCAAAGTCATGGTCTCAGTTTCTTTGTTTATTGTTCCACATTGAGTTGGTTCTATCACCAATCATTCATCATCTTTATCTAGAATTGTTGGGGCTCTAAGTTTAAGTAATAGGACTTCCGTGATGAGTTGATCACATACCTGATGAGATGTAGTAATAAAACAACACTGAAAATACCCAAAAATATACTGAGTACTCAGTGTAAAGCAGGTGTCATGTAAGAGCTGAGTGAGCAACACTCACCACAAAAATTTCCTTTTTGCAGAAGATGTAGCTAAGGCTTACAATTGGAGAGTGTAGATAACTTGCCGAAGGACACACAATGATGAACCTGAAATGGTGCGCACTGCTAATTGATTCTAAAGCCCAGTATTCACGATCAGCATCAGTGTTTAGTAGAAGCGTGATGAGAACATACATCTTTTGTATTCAATCCTCTGGTCTTTCCATGACCTTCCTTTGAATACATTGCGCTCTAAATCCATGGACTAGATGCAGAATTTAATATAATTATCATGACTAGGAGCAAAGGCATTCTGTCTCCCCTTGAGGTGCATGGACAGAGGAAGTGCCTAGGAGCAGCTGGCTGCTTGTATCCAATCGGTCTGAGGCAGAGCCCAGGAGCGGGGTAGACCTCTTCAGCTGGTGGATACACAATCCACATAGCATTTCTGGGTGGGAGACAGAGGTCACCACAGCCCTGCCAGCTCTTGCCGGTGTTGTGGCTAAAACAGATGTTGACTGTTGTGGGCAGGGTGCAGCCATGGTGACACTCCTGTCACCAACACACAGAGTGGCCACACAGCACCGTGAAGGGGAGCCACTGTACAGTGACTGCAGTCACTGTGTAGCAACAGAGGCAGGCGTCAGGCTCTCTGAACTCACAGCTAATGCTCCCATCATTCCAAGCAGAAGCTAGAGCTGTCAGCCCTTGAGAACCCATATCAGAAGGCAGTGTTCTATGTCTCTGGTTAGGGTACCAGGAGAGCTGCTGAATGAAGCCAAGATAAGAATGACTTTAACAAGGTAACTTATTCTGTATATTTCTT
>PVKA01046272.1:0-15034 GCA_004027165.1 Ctenomys sociabilis
ATATTATATTTACAGATATTATTTTAGCAGATATCTCTTATCAGTGAATTAAGAGTGTAGCTGCTTACTTACCTTATTTTTATACTTGAATTATATCAAAAATTCAATAATTATTTTCCTAGTGGATGACCGTAGTACTAGAAGCCGACATAATATCCTGTCCAACCACCATTAGTGCAGATCTTGCCTCTCATAGGATTATGTAGAAGCACAGCGTTATCTATCTCAACTGTACTGTCTGTCTGTACACACACATCATGATTTTTTCTTTCTACACCCCTTCCTTTGTCTACACCTGTAAAAGTGGGCACTCCATTGACATTCAACTAACTTAGGTGCTTGAACTCGACACCACAATCCAACACAATCCAGCATTCTACAACAATAGTGAATTATTCAAAGAAATTGTCGACCATAGCCATATCATCGTGGGGCCATAATATTAAAGTGGACATTTTGGGAATTTAAAAGGGGATCAGGAAAGGTGGGGAAGATAGGCAGGAGATAAAGGGATTGAAAATGATTGAGAGCCGATTAAAGCACCTGCAAGCAGGCACAGGGGCTGGGTTTTTTTTTTTTTTTTTAATTATTGAAGACTGTTAGATATTTATTGGGCTAAACTGTTATTATTTTTCAATTTGCTTATTACATATTTGTAATACATGGTGATTGTATCATTGTATCTATTCATGAATCTATCTTTCTATCTGTCTGTCTGTCTATCTATCTATCTATCTATCTATCTATCTATCTATCTATCTATCTATCTACCTGTCAACTATTTTATATCTTTAGTTTTATTCTCCATAGCCCCCTGCTTTCATCTCTTTTTACATAGATATCATTCTGACCTATACCAAGACTACCTTCTTATTTCTTAATTTGCACCTTTATTTTACATTTTAAGTTGTTTGTACTTTGTGTATCATATTAGAGATACAATGTAATAATAAACTTGTGACTGAATTAAGTGGGTATTACATTCTCAAGATCCATCCTTTTTGTTTTATATTTATTTTATTTTATTTATTATTTTTTTCCATTTATTTTTATTGGGGCTGGGGTTTTGATCCCCAGAATTGCTGTGCCAGCCCTGCCCTCAGGGCGCACTGAGACAGCAATTGAGACTGGGCGTGGGGGCATGTATCTGTAATCCCAGCACTTGAGAGGCTGTAAACAGGAGGGTCACCACAAGTTTGATACAGTAGGGAAACCCTGAACACCCTATAGACTCATCCTTAAAAAAAAAGATATGATTTTTATATAAGTTCCATGAAATAAATGAAACTTTTTATTTATTTTTTACATATTTGGTACAGTCTTGCTACATAGCTTGGACTTGTAGGGGTCCTCCTATCTCAGCTTTCCCAGTGCTGGGATTACAGGCATGTGCCATCAGGCCTGGTCTTGGTGGCTGGCTAGGGTGCCTAGGGCAGGGCCAGGGGTGGTACCGGGGATTGAACCCATGTCCTTCCACTTGCCAGCCAGGTGCTTAGACCACCGAGCTATCTCCCTGGTCCAATAAATGCAACTGTTATGTATTGTAGACACACCCTAATAAAATGTGAGAAATGGGGCTCATGTAGTGTTGGGCACAGAGTTGGTTCTTGGAAAGAGGTAAAACCTAGCTCTTTTATAGAGACAGAGCTTGGGATAGCCTTAGAACCTGGAACATGAGTGATGCTGCTACTAGTTTCTATATGGAGTGAAATGTTATCATACACTGAGATCTAGGCAAGAAGTTCAAATGGACGGGGAAGAAGATTTGGTTCATTTTGAATGAAAGTATGACAAGGGGAAAACATGATTCTGGGAAGATGAGTTTCCTATGAGACAGACTCAGCTGGGAAGAGGTGAGGCAAATTATTCAGGGAGGAGAGGCAGCATGTAAGGTGTGAAGAAAGGAGCATTGGGTGAGACCTTTCATTGCTGTCTTTGCTGAACTTTAGTGTCACTGGTTACTAGTCACTAGGATGCACAGGTGCTCCTGAGGCAACCCTATGGACAACAAAGGGCCAGTGTGCCCTTCCCCCTCATAGACATGCAATGTAAAGGTCCAAAGAATTGGACTCTGAACTTCTCTTAGGTCTTTTGCTTGGCTTCTGCTGGGCCCACTTGGATCTCTTTTCATCTGGAGAACAGGAGCCCACTCCATGCATGTTTGGCTATGCTGATGTTGGCCTCCCATCTCTTTCTTATACCTGGGTATTATAGTTTGTGTCTAGTTGGCCCTAAAGCCTCCTGCAATCATGGGGCAGACTTCTAGAGTTTGTGATTAACTCAAGATCCACTGGGATCATGAGTGTGAGTGTCACACCCAGCCTGGGGCAGATAGCCTGAGTGTAACAGGCTGAGTGTAAGGGAGACAGACTTGCTGTCTATTGCTGTTACTCCTTCCTTTTGCTCTTGATGTTTTGCTACTTTCCACCACCATGAACTGCTGCCCTCTGCCATGTGTGATTCTGCCTTGGAGCCAGATGAATATAGACTGAAACCTCCAGGAACTGTAAGCTAAATGAACCTTTCCTTCCCTCATGTTGGGTTTCAGGTATTTGTTGGAGCAATGAGAGAAGAGTAAATGAGACACTGGGGGAAATAGGCCTTGTCTTCACTGCTACTCTGCTTGCTCTGCCTTGGGGTGAGCACAGGAACTAAGCTGAACCTCTCATAATACTTCATCCTTTCAGTTATTTGTGATCAAACCAGGCCAATACAATTCTTCTTTGAGATTTCATATCTGGAAATGGGAGAAGAAAATCTTAATATTTTTCTCTCTGATCATAAAGTGGTGAGAATGTGAGGACAGAGATGGTGTTGAAATGAAGGTGAATGATGCAGGTATCAGGGATGAGCAGGGATGAGAGGGGACAGGCAGAGAGCATAGGAGAAGAGGGAGGTCTGTGGGGTTCCCTATTTCAGAGTTGTCTGGAAACCTCATATTCTGCAGTCTTTTTCTTCTGTTTTGTAAGCTACTCTGGTGCCCTTCTGATAAGTTCTTTATACTATTTAGCCTGACTCAATCTGATGAAATCTGATGAAGAAATTCATATGGACAGCTTTGGAATCTTACAAGAACCAGAGGCCCTGTAAGGGTTGCTTTGCATGTGGCCATGCTTATTATGCTATATATTAAAAACTAGATATGTAGATGCTACATATAGTTATTGAACATCTGCAGTGTGTTAGGTGCCATGCTCTGTGCTGAGAATGAAAGGTTGACAGACGAGATTCCTGGCCTCCAGATGCTTTTAGTCTGGCAGGACTCAATATGAGAAGGGAAGCTGAGGGTAAGAGGAGGTTCTGTCAGGGCCATGCAATGTAATTTGGGGTAGTGAGATCCCTACTCCAACGCGGAGTGGTTGGAACGACACTAAGGGTGCATTCTCTATAACTTCAGGAACCTCTCTGGAGGAGCTGGCTGACTTGGGTTGCCCACAGACTATATATTTACTACCTTCAAGCAACCTGCCTTGGGGGCCACCACCCTGCTGTGACAGGTTGATTTGCAAACAATGTCTGTGCTCTGAGACTGTCTCACTGGAGGTAGGGAGAAGAAGGGATGGAGATTAGAATCGACATTTATTTATTTTTCACTTCTGGGTTAGCTTGGTGTGGGTTGACTGGTTTTCAGGATCTGATTATTCCCTCCTGGAGGATTCTGTGGTCAGACACTAGCTGTGAGCCTCTGTTACCATGGGTGACAGTTTCCTCCAATGAGGGACTCTGCATCTTGTTGCAGAGTGGCAGATGGGCAGCTAATCGATACAGCCTGGGAGGTAGGCATTCCGCACCTAGTGGCATCACTGCACTGTGAGAGCTGGACCCCAGGGGCTCATGGAACACAGGCCAGTGACTGGGTCTTTGATCTGCCAAGACCTCACTCACCAGGGGTTCTGGTACAAAACAATGCTCTGTTCTCTTCTAAGGTGGCCTCAGCCTTCCAGGATTTTTACGCCCTGCCTCAGGCAGCACTCCAGGGAAAAGCTTCTGCCAAACCTTATGCAGCCATGTGTGAATGATATACTGAATATTCCAATTCACTAAAACTATCAGGCTTTTCCTCAGTGTTAGCGGTATCTGTGTTTAAGCATTAGATTGAATGGGGGAACAACTGGGCCTAAGGACCTCAGGATGGCTTAGGGGTATTCAGTGTGGCCACAGAATAGCCAGAAGCCGTCCATCCAGCTCGTTTATTGAGTAAACTTGAAAGAAGCATTGGCAATATGCCAGGTGATCTGAAGATGGCTAAGAGTGGTTGGTACCCTCTGATGCCTTACTTAACTATGTGTTACCTAATAAGAGGCATACCTAGGACTTAACAGAAATCTTCCTCTGAACTATCTCAATAGTAGATTTTAGAATTGGATGGGATGCACTGCGAAAGTTTCATGTTTTAGTTTAAAAAAAGGGCAAAAAGCATGAAATGATCTTTTTCTAACATTATCCTGACTCGGCTTTGAATCTAGGGTTAATATGGATCTACAGTTTAACTGTTTCTATTGTTGTCACAGGTTTTAGCATACACACATACACACACACACACACACACATGCTAATATATGACAAATGCTAGAATATATGTTATAATTGAATATATGTTATAATTGAATATATGTTATAATTGAATATATGTGGATATGTAAATTTTATTGGCAGAATATATAAATACCTAATTTTTTAGTGGCTTAAGATCAGAGGGTGAGGAAAAATTGATCCTTGATTCCTTAATCCCAGTGGATAAGGTGTAACGAAATATGGATCCTCACATTTGTATGCATCAAACTGAACCTCAAATGTCTCATCCTTGAGTGAGCATATGAGGTTGGTCTAGGGCCAGCCTTTCAGGGCCCAGATGAACAGCTCATGAAGTTGAGATGTGTGGACGCAGCAGGTTTGCACATGTGACAGTCGCTGTGTGGGTTTCACGGTGGTGGGGTGCTCTTCCAAAAGCCTGGAGCTGTTAACCATGTGTGTTTTCTGCAGTTTGAGTCAAGCAGTTAGTGGAAAAGACATCCTTGGAATTTGAGAAGGTAGTTTACAAAATAAACAAGGAGATTGCTTTTCCCTTTCTGTTTGAGAAAAGAAATAGAAAGGAAGCAAAGCCAAGTTTCCCTCACCTTCCTCCTTTCCTTCTTGTTCCTTTCAGTTCTCTAACTTTCTGTCCCACAATACACCCCCCACCACACTGGTAATTTTATTTCTCAGAGCCACTCTGCATATCAGTGCCACTATTTTAATTAGCAAGAAGCAAAGAGAAGTATAGAGCTAGGAGGCACAGCAAGGGAGCCCACCACTTGCATGCTTTAATTATTCATCGAGGTAAATAAAATTAAATATTTTCTCAGCAATCCAGAGCAGGATCTGAAGTAATTACACTGTCAAATTCATCAAAAATTCTCTCATCAAAATAAAAACCTCGATGTCATTTAATAATTTATAATACAAATACACAGAAATTGTAAAATATTATAAATAGAAAACTGCAGGGTAAGTGAACATGAATTAGTTAGGGGTTATGCTCTAGAAAGAGGCTGTCATGAGCTGTATAAATTTTTAATCAGACATATTTCTGAGGCCTAATTTAGAGTATGCAATATACGACAAGCTTTCAGATACCAAGGCCACAGCAAAACAACAACAAATTTTTCCTGCCTGGAGATTTGTAAACACTGCTTTTTGAGAGAAGCCTGAGGTCTCAAGCTGACTCTGGCCAAGAGCGAGGCATGTCCTCCTGGATGTTCCTCCTCGCCACATGTGCTGTCTGCACAGGTAACAAATGCATTAACCTCTTGTAGAGATCAACAATAGCAAATGAAACAAGTTTGGTTCATTTCCACCAAGAGAGAAAGGCAGTTGCAGCTATTGAATCTTGTAAAAATAAAACAATGTGTGATTCTGGAAACCATATGGTTACATCCCAGTCTGAAATGGTTTTGATCTATTGGGTTGTTGTAAGGAAAAGCCTGAAGTGAACAGAGGGAAGCAGATTTTTCTTTTCCTCATTTTCCCAGAAGTATTCTTGCATAGGTGTGTCCTGCTCTGCCTTAGGAAGCCATCTCTGGGAACTTGCCTATTCTGGATAGATGAGTGGTGGGTAAGACTCCATTTCCTAGAAATATATGGGAGAAAAGCAGCACACTGACCTGAAATGAAAGGGGTGCTTTCTGGACAGTTAATGAGAGAAGAGGCAAGGACGACTGCCACTCAGGGACCTGGGAGGTTAGCATGAACAGTGACATGGCAGAGTCTTTTGGTACAAAGGCAAAACTGGTCCCTTTTCTGCTTAAAACCTTTCAAATTCTGACCTGAGATTTCTGGCTCTAGTAAGTTTTCTTGAGTCAGGGTAGTGTCTCACTCCTTCCTCCCTGATCTAGACCATAGTTATCCCACCATCTCTATTCTCTTTGAACACAGGCACATTCTATTCCATTTCTTTGTCTTTCAGGGTAAAATTTAAATGTCCCCTTTTCCAGGGTGCATTCCCTAATCACAGGTATCATCAAGATATTTTATTCAATCTCCCATGGTACCTTCTACCTCTCCTTTATAAAATTTCCAGCTCTGCTATATTTACAGCAAACTTCCTGTGATATTGTACTCATGTGTTTCCATGCTGACTAGACCCTTAGTGAAGGGAGAAGTCACTTGTGTCAGGGACCTTTATTTTGGCCCTATCGTGAGACCTTTTATGATCTCATCTGGAATGCCCTTCTCACACCTATCTTTTTTCTCCATTCTCTGAAATTCTCTGTACTTCCCAATGCATCCATTGCAGGTGACCCCTCACCATTCCTGACTATCTTCCTTGCATATTGGGGTCTATCCCTGGAAGTTTCTTACCACAGATATCTACAGAGCATGTCCTTTATCTCTAGTCTCATCATCACTTTCTCCTTTACCTTCTTTAGATTTTATTTTCCTGGAGAAGGCTTCCCTTCTGGTTCATTCTCACTTACCAAAACTCTGATTTCTCTTTTATATATATATTTTTTTTAGTTCTCCTTAGCATTAATCACCACTATGTGTTTTACTTGTTTATTTATTGTCTGGCTTTCTCCTCAGATGCAAGCTCAATGAGGACAGGGACTTCTGTATTGCTTTTGTATTGTCTGCTGCTATATCATCAATATATAGAGAATGACTTGGTACATCGCAGACAATCAGTAAATATTTGTTGTAAGAATGATGAAAATAATTATCATTACCTGAGGGAGAACATGGGAAGGGCTTGTATCTTCACCCTGTTATGGGATTGTTAGAGCTTGGAGGAAATGGTACATGGCACCGGAAGAGATTAGTTAGCTTCCCCCTACTTGCCACTGTAAGAGAGTCACACTTGTGTGAGGTCTCAGTGCCTATGGCTTTTTCTGAGACAGACTTATGGTTGGTGGGATACAGCTGATTCTGTAAAAATGAATCCTTGGGCAGGAAATAACCATGTTATTATAGACCAAGGTTGACAAATGGGCTTAAATACCAGTGCCAGTTCAAACTGATTGGTAGTGGCTGCCAGTAAGGCTACTACTGTATTGAGAAGGATTCATAGGTTGTTTCTATGCATAGTGGAAGAGTATTGTGATTAATTGGCAATATTTTGAGGTTGGAAGGGGTATGTAGCAGTAATCGTGTTATGCTCAGACTAAAGCAATCTTCTATGGGCAGCGAATCCACTCTGAGTAGCTTATATCTGGGTGCTTCTTTCCTCTGGGGATGGCTATGGGCATGGCCATGCATTCTTTTTCTAGATCACGGTTGTTTAGTCCAGTGATTTCCCAGCCAAAATTGAGGCTTTGGCATCAAGGAAGAAGATGATGGAACTCATTCCGTACCTATTTCAGTGGCTTTACAATAGTATATCCCCTCCTTGGATTCCAGTTTTCCCATTGATAAACTGAGGAAATCAGGTCAGATGGCTTCTAATAAAGAGACTGTAGTCATAGAGCCTTGGAAATTGTCGTCTGATGGGGTGAAGTCAAGATTTCCATCAAAGGCCTTGAGTGGGACCGAGTTGTTGTCTGCACTGTAGTGTGCCACTGGCTGAGGTCATCAAAACCCTTATTGCATCAGTTTCCTGACAGGCAGACCTGTTATAGGTTCCGACTCCCATAAAACTTTGCATCTTGGATTTTACATGCCCAGAGTGAATGTGGTCTAGGTGAGGGATACACATGTGCAGTTTCTTTACCTTTTAGTTACATATCAGATTGACTTTAAAAGTGCTTTCAAGACTTATAAAATGCTGTGTGCTTGGAGAGTTTCCCAATAGCTCCCTCTTCTCACAAGCACCCCACTCCCAAATCTCTGCATCCCTTCACAATTTGCCTTGACTCAAGGCACTTATTGGCCAATTTAAAATAAGCTGGTCTCAGGGGCTCCTGGGCCATGAACTTGAAACATCATTTATTATCCTCATTATTAAAAATACTAGAAATGATGTGGGATTAGGAGTGACAAAGCCAGGTGAGTAGACCTTGTGGACTGAAGCTGATGTTTTCCCTTCTTTCGAGGTATCAGTGTTCTTCTTCAGTTGCAGACTGCCTAGCAGTGATATGGACTCATCGGAGGCAAGTGCTGGAATCTCATTTTATTGGGCCAGGGAGACACATATATAGCCAAGGTCTGCACTGGCAGTGGAGGGAGGCAGGGCAGGGATCTATAAAAATTGATACAGTTGAAGTCATCCTATATTTCTTGTCTATTGGAATCCCCTTAGCAACCATCTCCTCTTCTCTGCTATGTGCCCTCAAAGGGTTTTATAAACTATCTGTAGCTTTTCCTCTTGCTTATGAATAAAAGGAAGAATACTAAATGGTGTGGGATTTCTTGCTGGGCTTTGATGAGATCTTTTTTTAGTCGTAATAATGTGCCAGGATGCTGAAGTCATCTTATTCCTGATAGCCTCACTGCTACCACAGTCTCATCTTCAGAAGGAACAGCTGTTAAAGAGAATAACTTTGGCCCTCAGACTACTATAGTTCCAGAGTTGGGTTTATATTCTTAGAAGCCTCTTAGAAACATTGTTTTGAAACACAGTGAGCCCTAAAGATGTTTAGAGCAGAGCCAAATTTCTAGGTTAAAATAGACATAGGCTGTCACTGAGCTGTTATGAAATATCTTGACATTTAGTATTGTTAGAATGATTTGTGGAATCTGCCATACAAACAATGCAAGAAGTCCTCATTAGCCATTGCATACGACAAAACAAAAGAAAACAAAAACAAAAGGGATAGATTGCTTGTTCTATGGAATCTTGATTGTTAAATCAAATAGTATTTAAAACATGCACAGATGACCTCTGAAGATCTATGAGTTATAAGGCAACACCCTTATAACCCCAGTGAGACAGAGAGAAAGCCCTAGAAGCTTCTCCATGTGCCCCACCCCATCTCACCCTATGTTTTCTCTCAGAGTAACAACTATCCTGACTTTCATAGTGACCAATTCCTTGCATCTAGGTGTGCATCATTGTACATGCTAGTTTACTGTTGTCCACCAAAAAATAAATGTCTTTCAAGTGTCCTATGATATGTAGGTTCCTCACACAGTCTTCCCTCCTCTCCCTTCCCTCCCCTGCCCTCCGTTCCTTCTCCTTCCCTCCCCTTTCTCCCCTCCCTCCCCTTCCCCTCCTCTCCTCCTGCTCACTATGAGTTTGAGCTGCATAGTAAGACCCTGTACCAAATAAATAAAATATTAAAAAAAATACTGTGTGCCTCCTATAAAAGAACACAGTGCAAGCCACCCAAAGGATTTCACTGACTCTATGTCTCTGAGTACAGCTCCCAAACTACCAAAAATGTAAAGCATAGAAGCAGGTGTTTAGACTACTGAGCTGTTTCTCCAGCCCAGCACATAGTATTTGGATTTTGCTTTTTTATGTTAATATCAGTCAATCCTTAATACTTGGGTCTATTAATTCAGCAAATTTTTCCACTCATTTGCTCACTGATTCCCCAGTGGTATGGTTTGTATAGGAGGTATATGGTGCATGATTTCCTTCCTTCCTTTTTTTCTAGTTATCAAGTTAGTGAATTTATCTCTATGATGCTCTGAAGGCAACTTTATTTTTTTAAAATTCACTATAAATTCAAAGACTTGCATATAATTTTTTTTGGCCAGCTCAGCCCATGCTGAGGGCAGGACTGGTGCTACATGAGATGCGGGGATTGAGCCTTGCCCCTGAGCCTGCCTAAGCAGGTACTTTAAACCACTGAGCTATCTTGCCAGCTCCCTTGCATGTAGGTTAATGAGTTTCTTGACTGCACTTTTAAGTCTGTACCTCAGGTGTCACTGATGTTCTAGATACATGGGTCAGTGTTCATGCTTGAGAACATGGCTGTTTACTTTTTTCTCAGATCACCTCGAAAAGAAGCATCCAAAGTCTTCTCTATGAGCTACCAAGCCACCAGGGATGGAGGCTAGACACCAAGGATGGAGGCTAGACTCTGCTTGTGTGTTTATTTTTGGAGCTAGTGGAAAGGTAGGGCTATCATGGCCGTGAGTATAAGGTGCTCTAGCTGGAGGTCTCCGAACATGTAGGGTCCCACTGTTGAGATTTTGTCACTGTCAGGCGAGTGCTGTTAAAGACACTGCTTCTCCCGTTTTCCCTCCTGAGTCCACTGTGTATCAGGCTCTTTCTGATGCCCATGTCTGGGCTTCTCTGTCAGTAGGAGGTATGTCCTCCTCATATTGGCACAGTCATTTTCTTCTTGCTCCATGGCTAGGGTTTTCAGGAGATACGAGTAAATTGACATTTTTGTCATCAAAATTTTATTTTATAGTCTTTTCCAAGAAAATATGAGCCTTGGAAATGCTTTTTCCTTATAACCTTAGTTCTTTCAAATTGGTTCTGTCCAGTTTTGGGATAACCCATCCCTTGACTTTTCTTTTTAAGGTTTAATCCAAGAGACTATTTTATGGTTTTGAGGTAATTGAAGAAAAGCATACTCTTTTTTCAATTAAGTCCACTCACACATGTGGGCCCTGAGCCTGGCAAGTGATTCCTCACCCTCTCGCCGCAGCCAGCAATGAGGTACCACTGTTAGAAACCAGCCCTTTTCCTTGGCAGCAGCAGCTGCTAACTAAAAAGTAGGTCCTTAAGTAACAGTAGTGTTGGATCCAACCAAATTCTCTTTGATCTTAAGGAAGAATAACTTCTCCCAAATCCACTTCACCCACTCACCCAGAATGCCATTCTGAGTTTTGAATCTGTAAATCAATAGTTAAGATCTATACATGATCTAAAATGCATTCTTATTTCATCTCTCTCTAGGAAAGAAGCCAGAATTTATGTTTCACATTCATGCCTATCCTTTGCTGGCTCTAATATACCTAGGCTTAAATTAGTCAAAATTGCTTACCACCAGTAGTAAGTCTATGTTTCCTGTTATCTAAGGGGAATTAGTTTGTAAAACTTCAAAATAAATAAATAAAATAAAAATCTTGAGGGTTGACCAAATAACTCAGTGGGTTAAAGCACCCGCAAGCAGGCATAGGGGCCAAGGGTTCCATCCCTGGACCTGCTGTGCTGGTCCTGCCCCCTGGGCACGCTGAGACTACAATTGAGACTGGGCGTGGTAGCACACCTATAATCCTAGCTCTTGGGAGGCCATAAACAGGCGGATCAC
This sequence comes from Ctenomys sociabilis, assembly GCA_004027165.1. Lineage (NCBI taxonomy): Eukaryota > Metazoa > Chordata > Mammalia > Rodentia > Ctenomyidae > Ctenomys > Ctenomys sociabilis. The sequence goes on from PVKA01046272.1 coordinate 11,625, forward strand.
TATGAGTCCAATGTAGTAGTGAGATCCTGAACACTCTGTAGACCCTTCCTTAAAATACAGAAAAGAAAACCAAAAACAAAACCAAAAAAAAACCCCAAATAATAAAATTTCAAAGCCTTGTTGCTCTTGAATGGGTGAGTCACAAGAAAAATAAAAATTAATGAAAAATAGTAATAAATGCTGATTTTCTATAGCCCAGTAGGCAGTCTAAATTAAATGCCTTCACTTTGGTGGTAGAGACCTGAATAATTGAAAACACCAGGGTGAAACAATTGGCCATTCATCTTTAAGTATAAGTGAAGGATAGAGTCCATATGACATTGCACTGAGGAAGACAAATGAACAATGGCCTGGGTCCTAGATGATCCTGATCTGACCGGGCACCCTGGGGACTTTTAAAATGCCGCCTTTCTCTGGAGACATATGGACTCTACACCATTGTCATACTAAATCTGAGAAACTGGGTTCCCATGCATTCTATTTGTTTATTTCCTTGCTTGAGGTCTGTGGCTGGGGCCTTGTGTGTTTGTAGCAATCAGAGACAGCTTTTGTTTAGCTTTAAGATGAAGTAAGACAAAAACCATAAACATGCTATAAAACACCAGAATAACAAGGGGATTATTGGTGTCATAATTAGAGAACTAGGAGGTTGTTATTTCATTTGTCCCTCCTCTTTCCAACTACATACTTCTCTTAGTCTAGGGGAACAAAGACAGAGAGAGAGAGAGAGAGAGAGAGAGAGAGAGAGAGAGAGAGAGAGAGAGAGATATTTAAAAAGTCAGAAAGCCCCAAGTTTATTTTAATGGGAAACCTTTTTAGACTGGGCATGGTTGGAGGACTTGTAATTGGTAAATGAAGAATGTCTTGGGGCCTTAGAGTTCAGAGTAGCATCAAAATAAACCAGTCTCAGAAAAACCAGACTCTCAGTATCATGTTATGCAAACTTGTAAGTTATTGGAGAAAATATCCTGCCTTTATGTATATAATCCTAAACACGGTACTGCTCAGGTCCCCCTGCAAGCCCCATTTCAGAAGAGTGGCAGCTGCAGGGAACTGAGTTCTTCAGACGTTAAGCATCCAGCACTAGACATGCGTAACCAGAGATTTGTGAGCCACCCATCTGGGATAGTGTATGAAGGATTCATTTATTCCCAGTGGAGATGTTTGAGTGAGATTAGTGTTAAGGTACTCTCCAACTCTGAGAAGGTATGTGTTAAAATGCAGACATCGAACAATCAATAAGGAAGCTAAGGCAAACTCTTCTAGGAAATATGTTACTAGTGAGTACCAAAGAATTGCTTTTGGAAACTAGCATAAAAAACAAAACTAGAAGCAAGTGTTGTCCTACTGGGAATCAAATGGACATTAAATTACCTAGTATTTCTACATAGCTCCTATTCTACTGCATTTTCTCATGCTATGTTGTGGCCAATTGATAAAGCATTGGCACTTGACCTCCAGTGGAAGCTGAATAACAGAACAAAGAAGAGCCACATGCCAAGATCTGAGCTATCTAGTCTTGGCTCTGGGGAAAGGGAAACAGGAAAAGGAAGTGTCCATTGCACAGCCAAACGTTGATTTTTCTATCCATTGCCCAATAATTTAGCTGGAAGAGAAAAGTAGTATCTTTTTAAGACATACAGAGTCCTTTCAGGATGCTGAAATTTCCCATAAATTACTTTAAAAAGTACACTTGACAGATTAAAGCACCTGCTTAGGCAGACCCAGGGTCTGGGAGTTCAGTCCCTGGCATTTCCTGCTGGTTCCAACCCCGGGGTGCGCGGAGACTGTGAATGAGACTGGGCATAGTGGTGCATGCCTGTAATCCCAGTGCTTGGGAGGCTGAAAAACAGGAAGGATCCCTACTAGTCTGATCTGTTCAGTGAGACTCTGTAGACCCTGTACTAAATACATTTAAAAAATGTATACTAGACATTAGTTTACAATAGGCTTGTTAGAGTACAGAGTTTAATTTTTAAAAATCCTTTCCCTCTTAAGTATATCTGAATACTGAAAAATCATGAAATTCCTGGAACAATGTCACATGTGTTGATGACACAGAGGTGTGTCATACATCTGGAATGAGCTATAATATATTTGCAACAAGAATGGTAAATTGTTACGTACACCACTATTTCTCTGTCTGTACTCAGGGTAGACATTACCAATTCATCATGGCCTTCTTTAAATTTGGGTTGACTCCAGGACATGTCTTGGCACAGAACTCTAAGCAATTTTATCACTTAGCTAATCCTCACCTGCCACCCTGCAGGAATAGATTCATTCAGCTTTCATTCCCTCAAGGACAGAAACAGCTCTTACCCACGCTGCTGCTGATGCCATTCCATAAGGCCAGGTCAAGCACCAAGTGCTGGGGGCATTGTGGTTAATTTATTAGCAGTGTGGATTTTTCCCTTTTATAAAATAACACTTTATTCATTTGGCTTCCAGAACACCAGGCTCACACAATTGTGCTTCATGTATGGTTTTTCCTAAGCATCCTTTAATGGTTCCTTATCACCATGATTTCTAAATACTAGAGGACTCTGAGGCTCTGACTTCTTTGTTGGTTGACAGGCTTCCATTAGTCCCTTCATTTAAATGCTTTTCTGTGTTTGTTTTGACCAAATCAGTGTCTTCAATTTGGCCCTCTCTTCTGTACTTGGTGGTCAAATGCTTTTTCAAAACCATTGAAGTGGTTAGTAGGCATCTCAGACTTAACACGCTTAAAATAGGCTCGTCAAACTTTGTCTGTAAATCTACTCCTGTCATAGTAACTTTTATCTTGGTAGTCAAAGGCAAATCTTGGAACCCTTCTGTTATCAAATCTAAGTTTGTTTATGCATTGCTGGAAAATAACCAAGTGAATCTAGGATACACCAGAGTGAGGAAAAGACTTATTCAGTAAGTCTGCAAGACCAAGATGGCAGACTAGCATTCTAAAAGATGGTTTTAGCACAGGTCTTAAGATTCTTTCATCTACAGGCAGAAATGATTAGTGACTGTAGACTTCTGGGAACCTCACTGGTGGTCTGGAGTGGGAAGCTGCTGAACCTGGTGAATGATAATCTGTTGATTGTAGCATCCCTTTAAATTTTCATGTAGGCTAGCTATTACTTTAGTATCACCAATCCTGAAGGGAGATGAGAGAGATTAGGGAAGTTTCAGGCAAAACTTTTGTGTTGACAGTTTCAGAAAAATATTCCTTAATTGATTAACAAGGGCTACAGGTGCCACTGTGCATAGGTTTTTCCTTGCAAAGGGCAGAACTGTCAAATGTAATATGGAAGGTGTAGGACTAAGTTTTCTTTGAACTGAAAGCAAAAGTACAGTCCTGGACACTTCATTTTCTTGCCTCCATCCCTCCATTATTTCCCTCCCACCCACCCACCCACCCTGCCTGCCTGCCT
>PVKA01046273.1:0-15003 GCA_004027165.1 Ctenomys sociabilis
AGGTATAAAAAATAAGATAAGTAAGCAGCTACACTCTTAATTCACTGATAAGAGATATCTGCTAAAATAATATCTGTAAATATAATATCATGTATGCACCTTGTACAATACCAAAACATTATGAAAACAGTTTGCAATGTATTAATTTATCGAATCTGTATTGTTAAGGTGTCTTGAAACTGTCTGATTGACATTTGTAATTCAATAAAAAAAAAAAAACTTTATTTACAAAATTGAAAGCTATAGCTTAGTAACCTCTGCTCTAAGGGGCAGAGCTGAAAGATGGCTGGTATGTGTGCAAATGGGGAAATCCTTGTATTATGTCTCTAGAGAAAATAACTAGGATCAGATGTACGAGTTTACATCAGCTTTTAACTTATTACACAAAAAACCTTTTTAGTAACTAGAATAGGATAAACTGGCTTGTGGTGGGAATAGCTCATCCTCTCAGGGAGAGTCTTCCCAGGAGAGGCTGAATAAACCGAGGGGGGAGAAGGAAATACTGTAAGAAGAAAATACTGTAGTGAGCATGCGGGTGGTTGGAAAACATGACTGAGAATCTCTTTCAACTGATGGGCATAAAGGTTCTAGAATATTCTGGAATTATCTGGAATTCAAGGCTGTCCATATTTCTTAACCAAGGCAATCATGGAATATGATGTTTTGTTCTCATTTGACTCTGCTGTTGGAAACTGCCAGCAGGAGTCATATTTGGTGACAGATGAGGGAGTGTGAAAGGCAATGGCATGTGTGTGCATGTGGTGTGTGTGTGTGTGTGTGTGTGTGCATGTGAGCATGCCTGTGTGCGTGTGTGCACTGAGTCTGCGGGCCCAACTGTCAACAGCTGCAGTAAGAGCAATGCCTATGGCATCCAGGCCAGAAGATTTCGGCTGCAAGGTGGCAATTATTCATGGTTTCTGTTCTGCTTTCCATCTTTGGTCATGACTTCAGAGAGCCTTATTAAACTGTAACTTTGAACCAGAGCCTCCTTTCCAAGCTGCTTTCCCTTGGGAAATTGTCAGTAAGAGAAAGGCAAAAGGCCAGTGTGGCCATATGTCCTTTCTTCCTCACTAAGAGCCTGATTGGAGTCTTCGACTGGCTTTGCCTTTGCAAAGAAGTTGTGTCACAGAAACACTAGCCCCCATCAGGGGAGTTCAATGTCATCACAAAGCTAGTTTAAAGCTGGTAGGTAATAAAGAGTCAGAAACCTTATTTCTGAAGCCAGGCAATTTGGTGTGCGCCACAGAGTTCTACAGTTAGATGAGCCTCTGATATTTGGCTTTTTCTAAAAGTGTGCACATTCTTTACTGAAATTATATATTTCTCAAAGACACATGCCAACCAGACACTCCAAAGAGAAGGGCTTTTTTCTTTTTTTAAGTGGTCTTTGGTCCTATCTTTACACAAGAAAAAGAAGCCACATGAACCCCCAGCCACAGGAGGCAGTTAATCTGTAGTTACATAGAAATTTAGAAGTATATCTTCCATTAAAGTTAACTGATGCTGAGTGGCTGAGTCAGCCTGTTTGGAGGCAGGAACGTGCCTCTTGCCTGGTGACAGGGCTGAGGAACCTGAAGTCACTGGCTGCCAAAATGCGGTTGTGCCCAGCCTCTCTCAAATGCTTCTTGGCTGAGTTTTAGCTAGCGTTTCAGTGAAGTGCATGGCCAGGATCCAAGCTAGAGAACAATAGTCTTCACCTGACTCTCAGAGGCAGGGAAAGGGATCTTGAATCCTTCAAGGGCCATTTTTGTCTTCTGCAAAATGGCTAGACACTGTTTTGTGGGGGAGTAGATGCAATGCCATTCCTTGCTTTGTCAGTGACATTTGATGTATAAGGAAATCTACTCCTAACCAAGAATGAAAACAGCTTCACTCTACTTATTTGTGGACTTTTGTGTTGTTCCTTGGATCAGCCCATCCAAATCTTCACAATGAAACAAAATTGCCAGGAAGACAATAAATAAATGTGTAATTAATACAAATGGCAACACACAGCCCTTTTCCAAAAACCACAGGATTGGTAGTTCACTGAACATATTGCTGAAGAAATGTGAGTCCTTTCTAGGCAGTAGGCCAGAGTACACCAATACATTTCTAAATGTCTCTGACTGGTGAGGAAAGGTGGTCTGTACCATAATTCCTGGGTGCTAATTCTGCCTGTGCTATTTCTATGTTGCTTTGAGCAAGAAACTGAGCCCTTTAATTCTTCCATCTGTGACATGGAGTCAGTGATAAGGAACAGGACCTTGAAGAAGTAGAGAAGACCTATGTCAGCCTTGGCTAACTACCCAAACTATGCGTGAGCCCACACAACCTTTCATAGGCCCAGCTGTCTCAAAGGGAGCAGGAGTGTGGCACTGGACATTGGAGCTATTTGGGGAATACAGTCTATAAAATTAAACAAGTTTGGACTTCTCCAGATTGCAGATAAAGATTCTGTTTTTATTTCATAGAGTGTTTGAAATAGAGACAGACCTACAGGAGATTCTGCTGTCTTAATTTTTTTTTTCAAATAAATTAATTCCAAAATTGGCTGAAACTTCATGGGGCATGTGTTTCTCAAGCCTGATTTACTATTTTTGGTTTAGTCTTAGCTATTCATATTTTCAAGTAAAATAAACAACTAGGTGATAACTTACATAGGAATAGATCACAGTGAAGGGCACATTCACACAGTGCCTCCTGCATTTTGCTTGAACCTGGCCACATGTGTTATCATGACTGAGATTCACAGATAAGTGGAAGCTACATGTTGCAATATTTCATTTGAAAACTGAAACCATTACTCTCCAATTTACAACACTACACTTTATCCAAGGGTGTGCATCTGTGAGGTTTATAGCTAAGAGGGTTATATAAGAGTGTATTCCATTATGTGCATTAGAAGGAATACACCAAGAAGGTCAGAATACCAAAACTGGCCAATTTACAGAAGGCCTTTTATAAAAGTAACACACAAAGAACCAAAAAGTGTCATTCAACACTATCGTGCCTGTCGTTTTTGTAAAGCTGGTGAAATAATAAAAATCCAATCAGTCTACATTGTGGGAAACAAATAATTAGTTTCTGGGACTTTCTTTTATAGTATGCTGCAGCAAAAGTTGTGTATAGAAGCCACACAGCTGGCCATCTGAAGGCCCACACTTTAGACATACAACTTGGCTGTGTTCAGTTTAATATGAACCATGTGTTACAGTCAAAACAACATCTGACCCTCATACTTCAAATAGTATGTATGCTTCTCAAGGGGTCTATTCAGCCAGACAGCTGTTGGGAGGTTTATTCCCACATTTTAAATTTGTCCTTCACCTGGACAAATTGCTCATGTTTTAATACTTCACTGGATACTGTTTTTTTAAATCCCTTTAACTCTTTAGTTGAAGCCTTCACTTCCTAGCTCAAGCCCCAAATAGTTTGTAAGATGAGGCCAATCCAACTTCACTTGATTTTTGGCAGGTTGTATGTGTGCTATTTTAAAGAAGAAATTCAAGTAAATTAGTTGTAAAGATTAAGTTACCCAGGAGTAACTTAAAAATCTATTGGGTGTAATGATTTCTTTGTTGAAACCAGAATAAAGACCACTTTGTTGTGACTCAAAAATGTTTTCTCTACTTCTTCAAAATATACTGAGGCTTGACTTGTTACTCTGTGAAGTTGCCAAATGAAAAAAAAGCAGCTGAGAGTGTTAATTCTGAATTTCCTACAAAGGATCAATCCAGTAAGGCAGGGAGGCAGTGGCTAGGAGCATTGGTTTGGGGGTCAGACATGCTAGATGTTGAAGCTCTTGTTATGCCACTAGCTGAACTATTACGGGCAACTGACAGGTTCAGTTTCCTTGTCTGGGAACAGAGAAGACCTCCACTTAGGGATTAGATAAGATATTATGTGGGGAGTATGAAATCTAGCTTCTGAAAAATAGTAGGTGCTCAGTAAGATATATGTTGAATACACTGTAGCCAAAGTGTTTGAGACTTCATGGATTTTTAGATGTGGGGATATTTGCTTTGACTTTTTTGATTGGATGTCCCTAACCAGAAAATCTGAAACTCATAGTCAAACTTTTTGAGCATTGTAAGGTTATTTAGAAAGTGGGTAATCAGAAAGCTTTGGATTATGGAACATTATAAATTTCAGAGTTTAGAGATGCTGAACTGGTACTGTTTGTTTCAAAACTGAAATACAGCAGCACAATCCATTACTTATCAAACCTTGATAGTAGGTTACATTCTATCAACAGATAAATGGATAAATATGAAAATGGAATAAGACCTAGACTAGCAAAAGTAATCCTGGACAACAAAGGCAAGGTATGAAGTATCATGATCCCTGACTTGAAATTATATTACAAAACTATAGTGATAAAATCAGAATGGTACTGACAAAAAGATAGACCTGAGAATCAGTGGAACAGATACAAAGATGCAAACACAACTATAAACATACTAGGCTACCGTATCTTTGATAAAAAGGCCAAACATGTTCACTAGGTCTCTTTAATACACAGTGGTAGAAAAACTGGTTCTCTATATGCCAAAGATTAAAACTAGACCCATGTCTATCACCACACACTGAACCAAAGTCAAAATGGATCAAAATCTAAATATTAAAACAGGAATACTATGTCTACTGGAAGAGAAATTAAATACAAGTCTTGAAGACATTTATGTAGGCAGAGACTTATAAACAAAACCAAATCTGCATGAGAAATACTTCAAATAATCAATAACTGGGATCTCATCTTATTAAAAAGCTTTTGCCTTAAAAAGAAATCATCAACATAGGGAAAAGAAAGCCCATAGATTGCGAAAATATTTTATTCAACTGTCCCTCAGACAAAGGACTTTTATCTAGAGCATATAAAGAATTGAAAAAACTCGGACCCCCCAAATTCAAAGTCCCAGTCCAAAATAGACATCTGAAATGAACACATTCTTCTCAGATCAAGAAGTACAAATGGCAAATAAATATATGAACAGATGTTCAACATCACTGGTCATTTGAGAAATGCAAGTTAAAACAACTTTGAGATTCCGTCTTGCTCCAGAAAGAATGTATATCAAGAAATCAACCAATAACAAATGCTGGAGTGTCTGTGGAGTAAAAGGAACCCCTTTCCACTGTTGGCAAGAATGTAAACTGTGAAACTGCCATGGAGATTAATGTGGATTTTTCTCAAAAACAAAAACTAATATTAGAATTCCCATTCAACCCAGCTATTTCCCTTCTGGGTATCTTTCCAGAAGAATTAAAAATATAACATCACAGTGATATACATGCACCTATGTTTGTAGCAACAAAATTTGTAAAAGGTAATTTTTAGGAACAACCAGAATGCCCATCAACTAAGGAATAGATAAAAAGATAAGTTAGAGGCCGGGGAGATGGCTCAGTAGAATAAGTGCTTGCCTGGCAAGAACAAGGGCCTGAGTTCAATCCCCAGTTCTAACAACAACAACAACAACAAAAAAGATGTGTCAGCTAGGTATGGTCATGCACATCTGTAATCCAGGCATTCAGGAGGCTGAGGCAGGATTGTTATCAGTGCAAAACCAGCCTGGGCTCCAAAGTGAACTCAAGGTCACCCTGAACTGCACAGCAAGACATTGTCTCTAAAAGGGCCAAAGAAAGAAAGAAAGATACAGTATTTTTATATAGTGGAGTGCTACTCAGGCATAAATGTTTGAGAGATTTATAGGTAAATGCATGCAACATGAGTGAAATAAATCAGACTCACATGTATAAGCACTGTATCATCTCCTTGGTGTGATACACAAAAAGGGTAAATAATGTCTAAAATGTACAATAGATATTGTGAAACAGGAAGAAATTGTTCAAAAGGAAGAAGGAGCTAAGATGAAGGGGAAAGGATGGAAGGAAAAAAGATGGCAAGTCAGTTATACTGTTAGTGTCTGTTAGTTCATAGAAAAAGAAGGTTTGCACTAATGTTAATTACAGAAATTTTTTTTGTCCATATCTTTTACTCTGAGAAATTACTTTATTATTATTTTATTTTTGTTTGCTTTTTAAAGTCAAGGTCTCCCTTTGTAGTTCAGGCTGGACTCAAACTCACTGTGCAGTCCATGCTGGCCTTGAACTTAGGCCAGTCCTCCTGCCCCCAAATGCTGGGATTGCAGGTATGTACCACCACTCCTCACTTGAGCAACTACTTCAAAGATAACAACATGCAAAGTATTAGCTATTGTTATTTTCCAAGCTATTTAACAAGCTTTTTATTTTGCTATGATTTTTTTTTATCTTTCTTACATAAGATTAAAAAAAAAGAAACTTTCATTTATATACAATGCAGTATGCTCCACTATGGACAAAAGTGAATTTGAGTCATCTGTAGGAAAAGGGAGGCTTCCTGAAAATGTGATGCTAAGAAAATTAATTGAAAAAAGAGCTTAAATATTGCATGGTCCCCCTCACATGAGAAAACCAAAATATAAACAAAGTAAGGAGCAAAATAAAGAAAAAATACGGTATTTATATAAAATGAGTCACTCCTCTGCCATAAAGATGAGAAATTTGACTCATTTGTAGGAAAATGGATGCTCCTCAAGACAAAAGTTCAGTAAAATAAATCAGACACATAGCTTACATGTTCCATGATTTCTCTTATATGAGAAACACAACAGGTAAACAAAGAAGCAAAATAAACCAAGAGTTGGAAGAAGACAAGAGACAAGAAGAATAAAAAGGGATAGCACACAGGGACGAGGGTTTGACCCCCAGTCCCACATGCAGTGCCAGCCCCATCCCTGGGCGCACTGAGCCGGCAGCTGAGTCTGGGTGTGGTGGCGCACACCTGTGATTTCCATACTGGGGAGGCTGAAAACAGGAGGATCACTATGAGTCCAAGCTGTGTAGTGAGACCCTGTACCAAATACACAAAAATATAAAATTAAAAATTAAAAAAGGGATAACACAAAGACTTAAGATGTGTTGCATACATGTACCAACTCACCACAATGAACATGATCTTTATGTACTGCGAATGGGTACTAATAAGAAACAGCACATGGTCTGAAAAAAAAAAGGAAACTTCCGGTCTCATTCACAGAGGGAGTAGCATATGCAAAGTCACAGAGAGAGAGCAAGGGGAGAGGGGCTGCTAATGCTGAACCAAAATCCTTGAGAAAAGTGCAAGGAAAGAGAAGGGTAAGAGAGGAGGCGGGCTTTGTACTTTGTGGTTATGTTGGTTCCTGGCTCCTTCATGCCTCCACCAAATGAAGTGTGTGAGGATGGGTGCTCATTTGACCTATAAGTGAATTAACAAACTGAGGAAAGAACAAACTAGAATGCACATGGTATGGACCCATAGACACTTTTCATCATTCTTGATCTACTAATTGCTGTGGAATATTTGAGTCTCATATGGGACTGACGTTTATGAACTTCTGAAATATTATTAAAGAATTGAAAGATATAGTTTTTTATGCAAATCCTAAGATAGAACATGAAAGCGAACTGAAACAGTGAGGCAAACATAGACCTCAGCATAGGCTTAGTTAAGACAACTATGAAAAAAATGAGAAATTGTGATTAAGAAACATAGTAAGGCCTTTGAGAATTTGCCTTGGCCTGAGATGGTTTTAACGCATGAATGCAAGCCGCTTTCTGGTGTTCTAGCGGGTAGATACTTACCTTTTTCCTTTGGAAGTTCACATCAAGTTTCATTGAGGCACACTTATTCAATGTGTTTAGCCGTCTAAAGAGAAAGAAAATGTCATGATTACTACCACTAGTGAACCTAAATATTTGTTCTGATTTGATAATCCTTCTTTTCTCCAGTAAAGGAAAAGGTACAAGAACCCCCAATGTCCCAGGACAGCACTGCACCCCCCTGGATGGTGAACTATAAAGCAGCTTCCATTGGTGCTCTGGTCTTCTTGCTCCGACAGGGATCTCCCATCAAGCCAACCAACCCCTGCCCCTTTTAGTCTGAAACCAATCCTTTTCTGGCTTCTCCATCTGCCATTCTTGAAACTGATGGGCAATCATTTCAGGAAACTTTTGTTATCTTCTCACCACACTGGCCACCTTGACTCTCCCCAGATACAGACCAACTCAGCCCTCTGTCTTTTCTCTTTTACTCAGTGAGTACACATAGAAACATAACCAACTTTATAGTGCTGAACTAAACATGCTATGGACCAAATGGTGTTTCTTGTAACTCAGATACTAAAGCCCAACTTTCCCAGAGTGAGCATATTTGGAGAAAAGAAGTTACAAAGGACCAAAAACACAAGTTAAAAGGGAGGAGTTGTGATCCAATGGGGTTAGTGCTTTCCCTCCACCTCTCTCTTAGACATGGAGGAAAGTGGCTGGCTGAAAGCTAGGGAGAGGCTTACCTCCCAGCTGCTGGAACTTAGAAAATAAATTTCTGCTGCTGAAGCTGCCTGTTCTGCGCCAGTCTATCATGACAGTTCATGCTGACTAATCCATACATTTGATTTTTCACCCTCAGCTAGGCTCCCAAATTGCTCTCCACCAGAGTGCCTTTCACATTTTCCTCTTCTGTTTGGCTTTAAGTCTAAGGCCAGCAACAATTTTTTCTCAGCTGAGGACTTAGTTGTTACTACCAGTGAGCAGTGGATAAGAATTCTTTCAGCAATTTTTCTTTAATTCTATATTGTACTTAAATACTCAGCCTGCCTCTCTTTTACCTTATAGAAAAACATAATCCTACCCTTTTTAAAGTTAAGCATTACTTTACTTTTTTTTTTACTATAACTACACTTAGAAACTCATCCCTGGGACTTGTATCTTAGGAAACTATCTCAACTGCTTCCTTTCTTTAAGCTTGTGTTCTCTGATTAACCAATTATTATTTACCTATAAAACTATTTTATTTGATTTCCTTTTGAAAGAGAAATCATAATTACATATGCATTAGGTTTAATCAAATGTTAACTTTATATCCTTTTCAACTTACCATTTTTTGAAAGCAATGATTTTAAACTTCTTCATCTTTCATGCTAGGTAATTACTGCATTTGTTGATTGAAACTTGATAATTTTCAGTTATACCCTTTACTCTCTACCCTTTATCTCCCCATACACTCCCAAACTTTTGCCTCACCTAAATAGTTATATCACAATCTTACAATTTTGAATAAGTCAATATTTAGAGTTTACAATGACTATGGAAATGCTATTCATATGTGTGTTATACTTTGATTACTTTTCCTTCTCAACTTTTCATTTTCCCTGGAGTGAATAAACACCCCATTATTTTCAAAGTGCTTATTCTTAAATGCAAACATTTCCCCAGTTATCTAGCCTTCTGTCATATCAGAGAGTCTATAGAATTAATGTATTTGGAGACCTTTTGTCCTGATCTAGTTGGGACTGGCTGGCCTTCTTTTGTTCTTTGTTGTGAGCTGATCACATTTCTCAGCACTGAGATTCCCCTTGAGTGTATTTTCTACTGTTCTGGACCTGAGTAATAGAAGAGGCCTGGAATGCTGACATTTAGACTGCATGCAAACTGCACGTAGGCTCCTGCTTTTAACAGCATCTGTGCCTTCAACCACATCTGATGTTCCACAGTCTGGGGAAACACCACTTCTAGCCTCTCTGGTGAATCAACTTCTGGTCTTCTGCTGATGCTAAGGGAGACAAATTGTCTAGGTATAGGCTGGAATAGAAACTGCCTAGATAAAGACCTTTATCTACTGTAAAATATGTTTAACCAATCTTCTTCTTGTTATTGTATTTTTGTCTTCCTCATCAATTGTTGAGCATCTTAGGCTTCCTGTAGTTGAGCTATGACTTGTTTCCCTTACCATTTAGATTTTGTTTCTTGTGCTTACTAGGGGCTCTACTACATACTTCTTTTCTTTCCTATGAAATTTTATAGCCATAATCTCTGTGTGAGCATTGTTTTTGTGAAGAAATGCTTCTCTAGAAATATTTAGAAGCATGAAAATCCACGTATTCAATCTCTCACCTCTGATCACTGATCTTATTCTGTAAGTGCACATATTTAGTTCAATGAGTCTTGGGTTCCAGAAATACCCTCAAACAAGGGTATAAATAAATAAAAAGAACATTCCCCACATCAGAAAGTTCTCTTATGTTCTTTACTGTCCTAAGAATGTTTTCTTACATTCATCACCACACCCTCTCCCACTATCCTCAGAGCATACTATTTTTAACATTTCCATCATCCATAGATTAGTTTTGCCTATACTTGGTTATCATGAAAATAGAATCATGCGGAATGTATTTTTAATGGGAATCATTTTTGTTCAACACAATGTTTAGAGAATGACCTATGCTGTTTCGTACAGCAATAATCATTTCTCTTAATTGCAAAGCACTACTCCATTATATGAAGGTATGCTACTGGGTTGCCTAGAGTCTTGTTGATGGACCTTGAACTATTTCTAGTTTTAATCAATTACTTCTAAATTCCCAAATTCCCATTGCTTAATATTTGTAACAATCTATTCCTAGGAATTAATCACCAACTACCATTTCTTGAAAATCTTTCATCTTTGACATTCAAGATTATGAATTATCTCCTATCTCTGGGAACTACCTTTTATCTTATCGCTAAGCAATCTCCATGATATACATACAGACACACAGATAAATATACATAAGGGGAGATGGATCAATCAATAGACATAGATAGATAGATGATAGATAGATAGATGGATAGATAGATAGATAGACAGACAGACAGACAGACAGACAGAGGCAAAGACAGAGGACAGAGCTGAAGATGGAGATGGAGACAGAGACAGAGATATAGGAAGAGAATTCAGACTGAAGTCTTGCTCTTCTTTTTCCATATAGGCGTATCACAGCATTTGATCTCATTTTAAAGTGACTACACTCTGATGACATGAAACACTCTGACTCTATCTCAGCTAAGCTCCAGAGCTACAGTTCTAACTACTTACTATTTTGATCCTTCTGTAGGGGGTCCTGCTGGTTCTTTAAATACAAGTATTAAAACTAAGCCTAATGTATTTAATACAGGTAATACAATTAGAGCTATAAGACCACACCTCTACACTCCCCTGAGCCAGTACATCCTCCTGGGGTCATTCCTCACCCTTCTACCCCCTACCCATACCCCTGCCAACCTTGAAATAAGGTCCACTCCCTAGAAAGAGATAAAAATAACAAAGACTATTGGAAAGTTCCAAAATTCCAAGCAATGTTATATACTGCTAAATCTGTTGGCATGACCTACAATGACTTTCGTTGACTTGGAACTCACTAAAGTTTCATATATATGGACTTCATATCATACACTCAATTATAACCAAGTGAATTATGGGAAAGGGTATGGTCAGTCAGTAGACATAACTGAGATAACTATGCACCTCGTCAATCATTTTGTCAATCATGTTCTGAAAGATCCAGTGAAGATGCTTGGAGCACACATTTCAAATCCTTAAACTCAGTTTAGTTTGATTTCTCCTGCCACATTTTCTTTACTCTGCTGACATGAGCCTACCCACTCTGAGCCATCTTTCCCCTTTAGACTTTATCAAACATAGCCAGACTTTTTTTTTTTTTTTTTTTTTTTTTTTTTTTCTGTATAACATTCAATTCTTTTTTGTGCACGAGAATCTGGAAACCTGTTCCTTGGAACTCCATTAACCATGATAACATATTCTCTTCATTACCCTTTTCTCCTATTTATGGTCTTGTCTTCAAGTAGATGATGCACACTAGCAAACAGAGTCATACTGAAGTTTTCCTTAAAGAACTATGCTCACTGATCAATAAGTATGATCAAGTATACTTTTGTGATGTCTTTGAAGTCTTGCCTCCTGGACAGGTCCTAATTCAGTTCCTTTTCGTCTTTAATCTAAAGTCAGACAACAACCTTTTAGTTGGTTTCACTACTATTTCATATTAAAACCAGTTCTATTTCTCAAGTTCCTTCACATTGTTCATTGATTTAAAAGCATAGGGGAAAAAGGATGAGAAAACAACAGAAGAGGGGCTGAAGGGAAGGGAGAGGAATGCAACAAAGAATCAAGTTAATGCACTTGATTATTATATATACCTAAAATGTACCTATAAACTTAGTTAATTAAAAAAGTATATGGTGATTCTCCTCATTTTCAGCCATCTTGTACTTACTAACTACACATTCGAAGTACTGTCAAATGAAACAGGAAATTCTGAATTAGACCTAGATCATTTGGTCTAATGCTATGTTCAGTGGATTCTCGGTCTTTGTAAGTACAACTGACAGATTTTCTCAGCCTATTCTCCATGCGTTAACATCTTTACCTAAGAGTGGGTGTGGGCAATTCACAAACAAATACAACAGAACCAATGCTGCCCTATTGGCAGCTTTGTGATTATTTAGGAAACAATTGCCTGCTATTTATAACATACTTAACTAACATACTTGCTCTTCCATCAAGGTTTCAAAGGAGAAACAAACCATTCTATTCTGTGAAAAAGTTTTCAAGCTACTTCATATACAAAAGACACAACAGGACTCATCTTTTATACATCACACACTGAAATATGCTTTATGTTTCCTAATACATAGTGGAAGTTTATAGATTATTGTTTAAAGCTAGAGACTCTAACTAAATTTGTCTTCATAGATTTGGGTCTTTTAATCACACCTAAATATAGAAATCTGTCTTCATTTTAAGAATCAAGAACTCAAATTAATTAATAAGCCAAACAAACTGATTTTAAAAATGACCTAACAATGTGAATAGATTCTTCTAGAAGAAGATATATAGATACCTAGTAAGTACATGTTCAATATAATTGGTTATGGGAGAAAAAGAAAACATTATTATAATAAGGCACTACTACACAAACACTAGAATGTTGAAATTAAAAACACTGATAGCATTGTTGGTAAGATTTTAACTTCCAAAAGGATGGATCCTCTGCGGAAAACTATTTGGCAATTTCTTATAAAATCACATATATTTTAAGCATTTGACCTAGCAACCCTACCATTTATTTAATAAACATATCTTAGGTATTTATTCAAGCTAAAGGAAGTCATATATCCATAAAAATATTTGTACTTGAATATTCATAGAAGGTTTCTTCATAAAATAGTAAAAAATTTGAAATGAGTCCAACGTTCATCTAGTGGTAAATGGATATAAAATTTATGGAATATGTCTATCACAAAATATTCACTAATTTAAATAATTACTGATACATGCAATGACCTGGACAACTTGTAAAAGCATTGCATTGACTGTAAGAAGAAAGATATAATGAAAATAAATCTTATATTTATAGAAAATTATAGAAAAGATGAAACTGTAGTGACAGAAATTAGTGTCTGTTAAATGCTAGCAAGGAGAGCTCTCAAAATTAACAAAGCAGTTCCATATTATGACTGTGGTGATAGCTACATAACTGTATATATCTCAAAAAACATGTCAAACTGCCTACTTCAATGTTTTGCTTTGCTTTTTTTCTGGAACCAGGGATTGAACTCAGGACCTTGTGCTTGCCAGGCAAGTGCTTATTCTACTGACCTATCCCCAGCCCACAAACTGCCTACTTGAAGTCAGTTATTTCTCTAAGGTAAATTATAAAGGAGCAAAGATAAGGTGAGAGATAGCAGTAGGAATGGGGACACAAAAACCTGCAAAACAGCTTCCTCATAAAAACAGCAAGAATACTAGCAAATATTGTCAAAATCAACCTATAAAGAATGCTGCAAATTAATATCATTTTTAACAAACTGTGTGACATCTACTTAAGTAAATTGGCAGAATGGATGTAAAAACAGTGAGTTTTGTGAACTTTACTCCATTTTTGTGTCTCTGTGCCTGCTTGGCAGAAGCTTGGAAACAACAGCCTCACAATGAGAGTGTGAATTCATCAGTCAAGCAGATCCTAGAGAGGGCAGAACCCTTTAGAGCTCCCCTAAAGCCCTACCCCCAAGGAAGCGTCAATTCTGGGCTGTCCAGGAGTTCTCCCAAAGCCTTCTTTCTTTCTTTCTTTCTTTCTTTCTTTCTTTCTTTCTTTCTTTCTTTCTTTCTTTCTTTCTTTCCTTTCTTTCTTTCTTATTTATTTATTATTATTATTTTTTTATTTTATTGAACTACAAATGTCAATCAGACAGTTTCAAGACACCTTAACAATACAGATTTGACAAATTAATACATTGCAAACTGTTTTCATAATGTTTTGGTATTGTACAAGGTGCATACATGATATTATATTTACAGGTATTATTTTAGCAGATATCTCTTATCAGTGAATTAAGAGTGTAGCTGCTTACTTATCTTATTTTTTATACCTGAATTATATCAAAAATTCAATAATTATTTTCCTAGTGTACTAGGAAAATAATTTCCATAGTACTAGATGCCGACATAATATCCTGTCCAACCACCATTAGTGCAGATCTTGCCTCTCATAGCATTATGTAGAAGCACAGCGTTATCTATCCCAACTGTACTGTCTATACACACACATCATGATTTTTTCTTTCTACACCCCTTCCTTTGTCTACACCTGTCAAAGTGGGCACTCCATTGTCATTCAACTAACTTAGGTGCTTGAACTCGACAACACAATCCAACACAGTCCAGCATTGTACAACAATAGTGAGTTATCCGAAGAAGTTGTCGACCATAGCCATTTACAGCTCAACTTAATATTATAGCCCCATGATGTATACTTCAGTTTTATACTTTTCTGGTGGATGGTTAAGACCTAGATAGATCAAGACTTATATACCAACACATAAACTTTATATTTCGTATGTGGTCAGTGAAGTCCACTCAGGGCTTATCTTGTAGTCCTATATGTGTACCTATGTTTATAGCAGCCCAATGTGTGACAGCAAAATCTTGGAAACAACCAAGATGTCCATCACATGAGGAATGGTTGAAAAAGATGTGGTATTTCTATATAATGGAGTATTACTCAGCTATTAAGAATGATAAGTTCGAAGCATTTATACTGAAGTGGATGCCACTTGAACATATACTCATAAGTGAAATAAACCAGACACACATGTGTAAATATC
>PVKA01046274.1:0-15031 GCA_004027165.1 Ctenomys sociabilis
ATTTTTTTTTTTTTTTGCTAAAGTTCATATGAAATACTGTCTTTTGGGAATAGAATGGTTAAACCACCTCCTGAACAATGTGGTACTCTCTGTACTTGTTCAGTGGTTTAGAGGAGGTGGGAGGGAAGCAGGTACAAAAAGGCATTATGTTAGTGTGTTTGTACTTGGGTATTTTGAGACATCTTTTTAGTGTTTTGTGGGTTTTGTTTTGCTTTGAACACAGTGTATATTTTTGCAAAATCCACATTTTGCAGCACCTAGTCCCTGAATGTAGGAGTCTGCCAGTGTATGACAAAGTAGTAAAGTTAGCACATTTTGTACATTTTGTGTTGAAACACACAGAACAGTTTGTCTGCTGTAAATGAGCTTTGGATTTAGTCATCTCTAACATTCCAAGACAGCAGACAAGTTCTTATATGAAAAATCTAGTTCTAGATATGTAGAGGTGCTTGATATATTTAAAAGTAGAATAGAATAACACTTTGTAAATAGGTTTTATAAACTCAGAAAATGTTGTACCTGCAAATAGAATGTTTATACCACCAAAAAAAAACAGATCAAGAGGATAAGGCAACCACACCCTTGACCAAATGCTCATTTATCTGATTTCAAGGCTAAAAACACTTCCTGAAGGGCAGTTAATTGGAACAAGCTGAGAGAAATTAACCAGGGTCCTAATGAAAACCCAGCTGCCTTCATGGCACACTTCCACCTCCGCATGAGCTTCCGATAGACTTACTTTACTCATGTCACTGTGCCTGATCTAGTTCTGCATGAGTTCAGCTTCCTCTGTTTGACCTTTTAATGGGCTTCTCCATCATTTAGTCTGTGTTTTCTGCATATTCCCAGTACCTGTACTTCCAAGCATCCCATGAGTATCACTGCTCTAGTGAGCTTGGATGGAACTCAGATAAAGGGAGTTATGAAAAAGCCAAGTGTTTCAAAGCTATTAATCATTTCAAGCAGTATTTATTAATGGGCTCTTACCACAAAACAGCAGTTGCCTCCTGTGGTGGGTTGCCAACTGGTAGTCAACTTGTTACACCCACATGAACTAAACTAGCATGGTGCTGGGTATGGGAGGCCCACCTGAGAGCTGTTGCCAGCAGCATAAGAAGCAGAACTCGAGAAAGCTGTTCAGAGGCTGTTAGGGAAGCTGTTGGAAGCTGCTGGTTTCCTTAGGCTATGACCTTGACATGCTGGCTTTCCTGGTGAACTTGGTTATTCTCATTGGAGGAAGAGCTCAGGACCTCATTGCTGCTGAGGGTGCCTGTGGTCCACTTTGCGGGAGCTATCGTCCTCATCATGAGCGTCGCTCCTGGCTCTAGAGGGAAGATGGTGCATGCTCAATCTCCTGGAGAAGGTTGTCACATGGTTTTTCCTGATGGGAACCCAACATGTGTCTTTGCCAGAGGAGCTCAGGATCTCACTATTACTGAGGATGGTTGTGGTACTTTTGGGGACAGCTCTGGTTCTTACTTTGCCCACTGCTTCCTGGTTCCCATTCAGATCCCTCAGCCTGCTGGCACAGATCCTTCATCCCGCTGGAGTAGACTTTCTAGTTTCTACCACTGACCTTGGACCTTCTTAGCTCAGGTACATAAAAGAGGCCTGCATGAGACATTGTCATGGGCTCTAGGCCTCCAGTTAGACAGTGGGATGCATTGTTATGAGCTGAAGGTCTTCAGCTGGACTCATGCAGGACATTGCTATGGGATCCAGGCCCTTAGCTAGATTCATTAGTCTCTAATGTGCGGACAGATTTGCAGCACCCATTGTATATGACTTGTGTGTGTGTGTGTGTGTGTGTGTGTGTGTGTGTGTGTAACTGAGTATTGAACTCAGGGCTTTTTCACTTACCAGGGAAGTGCTTATTCAGTTGAGCCATGTCTCCTGCCCCTGTATATGATTCTTTGAGTGATTCATTATAAAATAATCTTATAAAATGTGTCCTATAGGGTATTGTTCCCTTTTAAAAATCCATACTATGAAATATTCTTAAAACATTTTACTTAAACATTAAATGAGTTGTTCTACTTGAATGGGTGGTGCTTGCCTGTTACTCCAGTACTGTAAGGGGCTGAAACAAGGGGGGCTCCATGTTCATGCCCAGCCTGAGCAGCCTGGTGAGTACTTCCCTTAAAATAAAAAGTTAGGTGGGGGGTACATTCACATATCCCAGGCTTTTCTCTAGTTGTGCCTCCTCCCTTCCCTGCAGAAAGTCTCATGTAGTCATGGGGTGGCTTATAGAGTTTGTGATGAACTCATGATCCAACGGTAGGATTATGGCTGTGAGTGCTACACTCGTCCTAGGACAGACAATTTACATACAAATGTAGGAGGGGAGAGAGGCTTGCTAGCTGCTAAAGTGCTGCTTCTCCCCTTGCTCTTCGCTGTTTCTCCAGCACCATGAATGATGGCCCTCTGCCATGTGTTGATCTGACTGAGAGCCAGCCAAGTATGGGCTGAAACCTCCACTAACTGTGAGCTAAATAAACCATTTCTTTCCTTAATTGTGGCTGTCGAGTATTTTGTCCAAGCAATGAGGAAAAAATAACTGAGACACCAGCTGTCTGAAATGCAGAGGCAGGATTTCAAGTTTGATCCCAGCCTGGGCAAAGTAGCAAGACATTGTCTCAAAATATTAACTATAAGGCTGTTGAGACAGGTTCAATACAAAGGCCCTGGGCTCAATCTCTACTATGAGTTGCCTGTATGCTAATTATTCACTTTATGTTATCTTGAAATGATAAATGATATGACCTTTAATCATCTTAAGATTTATTCTTTAAATGTTATTTTCCCAGTTATTGTCATAAATTAAATTACAGAGTAGCAGATTAAGTCATTTATACAAATATCCCTCTAGAATAGTAATTCTTAAACTTATTAAAGAATGAGATACTTGGGGCCAGGGAGATGGCTCAGTGGAATAAGTGCTTCCCTGGCAAGCGCAAGGGTCTGAGTTCAATCCCTGGTTCTGCCAAAAAAATAAAAAAGAATTGTCTCAACATTAAAAAAAAAGGGCCAGAGAAGAATGAGATACTTTATTATTCTTAGATATTTTTTGAGAGTGCATCCAAAGTGGTTTATAAATTAACAATCTATGAAACACACTTAATAAACTCAAATATATTCTGATTTTTTTTTATTTTAAAGAGGGAAAACAAATAACAAGAACAAAATCTCATAGATTTTAAGAAGCTAATAGTACTTGAATTTATACTGAACAATTCTTTACCATTTTAACTTAGTTTTTTTTTAAAAAAATCATTTACTTATTTATTTGGTTCAGGGTCTTGCTACACAGCTCACACTCACGATGATTCTCTTGTTTCAGCCTCCCTAGTGCTAGGATTAGAGGCATGAGCCCCATGTCCCATTTGTCTTATGCCTCCACAGCATAAGGCACCGGGCATCAAACCCTGGTCCTTGTGCTTGCCAGGCAGGTACTTAGACAGCTAAGCTATGTCCCCAGCCCTCTAACATAGTTTTAAACAACTTATGTATTATGTCACATGCATTTATAAACTATTATCTTGTTATGCTTCCAAAACTTATATCTGACAAATACTTGTTACTTACCCACAAAATTCAAGACACCAGATGCACATGGTCAGAATTTTAGATTATTTCTTTTTCCTTGAGACATTAATGATAAGTGAAATAAACCCTGTTATGGTTTGTGTCTTGATGTCCAAGCCCTGTACAGTCACGGGGGTGGGCTTTTTAAAGGCCACTGAATCTAGAGTTCGTAGTTAGTTCCTTGCCACTGCTTGGATTGGGGATGTGAGTGCTACACCCGCCAGAGGGAGGACGGCCCGCCCGCAATATAAAGCAGGCAAAGAGGCGTGGTCTTCCCTTTTTGCTCTTAGTGCTTTCGGTATCTTCCATTTCTGTGAGTCGTTGCCCCTCTGCCAGGCCATCCTGCCTTGGGACCAGCTGAGTAGGGATCAACACTGCCATAAATTGTGAGCTAAATAATCCTTTCCTCCCAAATTAATTTTTGGTGTCAGGTATTTCGTCTCAGCAATGAGAGAAAAGTAGACACAAAACCAGACACACAAGATCAAATATCACATGGTTTTTGTTTGTTCATTTGTTTGTTTTTGGGTTTTGTTGTTGTTTTGTATTTTAGTACAGGATCCATAGGGTCTACAAGGTCTCACTACATAGATCGCACTCATATAGTGCTTCTTCTGTTTTCAGACTCCCAAGCACTGGGATTACAGGCAGGCACCAACATACCCAATCTCAGTCATTGGCTCAGTGCGCCCCCGGGGCAGGGCCGGTAAGGCAAGCCTGGGATGAAACTCTGGCCTCTGCGCTCTGCTTGAGCAAGGGTTTCAGTCCACTAAGCTATCTGGCCAGCCCTCACCTGGTTTCTGTTCATATGAGAAACCCAACGTACAAAGAGCAAAGCAAAAGGTAGCTGATAGGAAACAGGGAGATGGATCTTCATTGTATGACATTTTGAAATGAGGAACAATAGGACACATGGTAATTTTATAGTTTATTCTTAACACATAGCTTTCCAAATTACTGGCTTATATTAAATGGCATTATAGTTGATTAAACTATTTCTAGAAATATATTTTCTTCCTAGAATAGCTATCCTTAAACTTATTAAGTGATCATATATTTCTTGATAGCATATCAAGAATTGCTTCTGTCTATCAATATCTATGAAACACATTTAAGAAACTGAAGCTGTGTGTGTTGGTCCTTGTCTGTAATTTCAGCATTTAGTATGCCAAGGCAGGAAAATTGCCATGAGTTTGGGGCCAGCCTCAGCTACGTAAATCCAGGCCAGCCTAAACTATGTAGTGAGATACTATCTTTAAAAAAAAAAAAAAAAAAAAGGGCCTAAATAAATGCAGATAGATTTTAAGAAGCTAAGAGTACTCAAATTTATTTATTTATTTTTATACCAGGAATTGAACTTCAGACCTTGTGCTTTCCAGGCAGGCAGTTATGCCGCTGAACTAAATCCCCAGTGAGTACTTGCATTTATACATAAAAATGTTTTAGCAGTTTAATTTCATTTCACAACATTTAGGTGTTTCCTGTGTATCACACACATTCATAATCTTTTCTCCCATTTACACTTACACAACTTATTCAAACAGTTACTTGTAGATTACCCACAAAATTTGACCCGTTAGATGTATGCAGTCAATATATTCAGTCATTTCTTTTCCCTTGAGAGCATTATGGTACATGAAATAAACCCAACACACAAATTTAAATACCACATGGCTTCTTTTACCTGAGAAACCTAAAATATAGATAAAGAGCGAAGCAGAAGGCAGATCACAGGGCTCAGGGAGGGAGTTTTTTACAAAAGGGGAGACCACGAGATGAAAGAAGGACAGAGAGAAGAGGATGAAAAATATTTAGGATGTGTTAGGTGCCAATGTTTCCCTTCCATGAGGTATGAAACATGTAAACTTGTGCTAATTAAAAAAAACAGTTTAGCCTTTTTTTTCTCAAAGGGGGAACTCCAGAACATGTTTTACTTGAGGCATAGCAAAAACAGATGTGCTATTTCAAACATCAGAACACACTCTGATTGGTTAGAATGCAGACAAAATAAATGTTAACAGTGTTAAAGAAACATTCCTTTATCTTTAACAAATCTATTAACTTTTTTTTCTGACACTGGGGATTGAACTCAGAACTATACATTTGCCAGGTGGGTGTCAATGCCACTGAACTACCTCTGCAGCCTGACAAATCTATTTTAAATTATTTTTTTTTTAATGTATAGAAGTCTGGCAAGTTAAAAATACTTTGTGTTTGTTTTCTTAATTCATGAGTGTCCATTTAAATTATAAACTAACTTGGCACCATGTAAATACACATGTAAAAATAACGTGTAATATAAACAGGCACCAAAAAAAAATCATGCCTTCAAAGTCTTAAATAAGGGTTGTTATTTACCATCTTTTAAAGGTTAAGTGCTGATCTGAGTCCTTTTTTTCTAGTCTTAAGCAATATCTATTTATTTGGCACAGTTTCACCACACAGCTGAAACTCACAGTGATTCTCCTCTCCAGATCTCCCCAGCACTGGGATTACAGGCATGTACCACTATGACCATTTTTTAAGCAATCATTAATGCTAAAGTAAGTACCTCTGGTAGTATTGCCACTCATGGGGTCTGAGTGGGTTCTGAAAAGTGCACATGGGAAATCTCAACTTGCCCCAGCACCAAGGCAGGTTCTCAGTTTGCTGATTTCCTTGAAGGAAAAGTGGTTTTTAAGACATGTCAGTGAGAGGTATGAAGACTGATTTGGCAGTATTTAAAAGTACATACTCCGAATAGAGTGTGGGCCTACAGAAGGGACAGGCAAATCTTTGGGGCTGGGGTCTTTTGTGGGCTTGTAGGAGTCCTCCAGGTGTGGGGTCTAGGATGTGTATTCCTAGGGTCTGTCAGGTACACCATAGGTCACGCAAAGCATTGAAGCTGCTTGCCCTCTAAGACTGTGCTTTCACGAGCATGCAGATGGGAGGAGGGAACCCAACTTACAGGCAGAACTGGCCCAGACAGTGAGAGGCGAGGCCCAGATCCCAGTTCACAGGCTTTTTGCCTTACAGACATTTTCTGCATGAGTTTCCTGGAAGGGACATATGCATGGCAGAGTGTCACCACGGGAGTGCTGAGGAAGAAGATAACACACAGATCTACTCAGCCACCAAGGACCCAGAAGGGCTACTTCTTGGGCATAGGACAGGTTCAGGAAAAGAGCAAGCAACTGAGACTTCTGTGTTTGTTTATCTGTCACTCAAGGACAGGAGAGCACAGAGACAGAAGAGAAGCATGTTGAAGCTGTCCCAGTTACTTTGCTCTTGTTGATGAAACAAAATAGCTGACACCCAGAGTTCAAGGGAGAAAGGTTTATTGGTCTTGCAGTGGGTAGGGGCTTCAGTCCATCTCCTCTCACTCCAAGGCAGAGGGGCAACTGTTTATGAATGGGGAAGACTGCAAAAGCAGCGAGGGAGAGACAGGCCTCTCGCTGTCTTTTATATTGCACCCAGCACCCCGGGATTAGATGTTACGAATCCGGTCAGTGCACCGATCCAGCAATCCCTCGCCCTTAGTCTCAACACACTCAATCCCAGCATTGCACTACAAATCAGTCACACATTCTAGATTCAGCCTCCTCCGAACAAATCCTATGATTGCATAAAGCTTTGTGGAGACATGGAGTAACAAACCATAATATTCTATTCCTAGAACCCCAAAGACGTGTTCATATCCCTTTATACAAAAGTCATTAATACATCTCCAAGAATTGCCAGAGCCCTGCCAGTCTGACCATTACTGAAAAGTGGAAGTCAAAAGGCTCCTCTGAAGCTGAAGGTAAACTTCAGCGTGGTCATCTTATAGGGCTGAAGCCCTTAAAACAATAGTTTATCTTCCCAACGACCACTTCCTCCTTCTCCCCCAACCTAGCCCTAGGTGCAATTTCCACTCACCTTTCCCATGCACTTTGGAGAGACCCCAATCAGCTCCTTCAGTCTCACTAAACCTGCTCTTCCAACCCCAGCCTAGCAAAATTCCATAAAAGTCTCGGCTTTCCTTGTCTCAGTTGAGAGGATTTCCCCCCATTTATGTTCCCTGGTATTCTCTGTGTATCTTTAGAGTTAATAAAGCCTTCTCTTATTTTACCTGTCTCTTTACTGCACCATGAAAACACCTAACATTTCTGTGTTATGACTCAGCTAGGTATCCTGTGAGGCTCCTGGTGGCAGGGGGATGCCTAATCCAGAGCCTCTGCCTAATCCCGAGCCTCTGCCTAATCCCGAGCCTCTGCCTAATCCTGAGCCTCTGCCTAATCCCGAGCCTCTGCCTAACCACTGAGCTTATCTTCTCTGGGGTCTGTCTATTTGCTATTGCCAGCCTACTTCCAACATTGATGTAAGTCATACAGTCCAGGTGAGCTGACCACCGGGTTCTTGTCTGAGATTACAGGGGAAGATGCCTTCTCGTTCCTTGCCCAGGGCTATGGCCTTCACATCCTGATGCAAGCTCCTGCCTCTCTCCATCTCAGAAACTCACCAGCCCATGCCTGGAAATCCACTGCATGTTCCTTGCATAGAATGTTTTCAGGTTCCTTGCTTAGGCATGGTGATCAGGTTTTTAATCTTTGGGGACCCCTTGTTGATTTCCACTGATGGCTGAGAAACCAGATTTTGGATTTATCATACTTCATATTCTTCAGAGTAGGTAAGGCTCTCTCCCAGGGTGTGAAGCAGGCTCCTATATGGGTTATCTTTCTTTTTTTTTTTTTTTTTTGGCGGAACCAGGGATTGAACTCAGGCCCTTGCACTTGCCAGGGAAGCACTTATTTCACTGAGCCATCTCCCAAGCTCCTATATGGGTTAAAAATGTGCTGAATTTACCTTGCACCCATAAGAGTTACCCAGAATTTGGCACCTAAGGTACTTGAGGGGCCTCTAAAGCCTTTGGGGAGCGGCAGTCTTCAGTGACCAGGCTGAGAAGTTCTGGGAAGTAGCCAGCTGGAAGATTCTGGGGACCTGCAGAATAAATTAGGATCGGCTTGAGCTGAAACAATCATGTTTAATGGAGGAAGCATTGGTAGAAGACTAACAAGAGATCCAAAGCATTGTTTTTTAATTGCTTGAGAGAGAATAAGAAGATATCAAAGAGCTATTTGGAAATACTTGGAACACTTTTTAACCTGTTAAAGAGACCCTGTCTAGAAATAAACGTCAGGTGTTCTTACCTGAGGAGGTGGACAGCTCTACATCTGGAGGAGAGGAAGTATAGAGGCCAAAGAACAGAGTAAGCCTGGGCCAGACAAAAGCAGCAAGGCTATTATGAATACAGCCCCAAAACACTTTTTCCAGGAAGAGCTAAGAATGGATTCCCACAAAGAGGAGAAAGAAAAAGTCCAGGGAGTTTTTGAATCTAATGTGGCATTAATCTGTCACTTCACATCTTTCACAGTCATCCAAACACTGGCAAAATATTGGGAATATCACGGAGCCTTCAGGATTGTACAAGTATCCCCTTCCGCTGTTGTTAGGATATCTAAGGCCATTTGGCTTTGGAGGATCACTTGTCTGATTAATTTATGTTTTAGGGGAAAGACAGGACAGCTGAGGTGTCTTCCACAGTGTATAATTGCTACTTTGGAGGGCACAGAGACAAGGACAATAGTTTATCTATCTCTTTTTTTTTTATACCTTTCTACTGGGTATTTAAGACCAAGCTAAAAATGTGACCAGTGGTAAGAAATAAGACCCTTGCCAGTCAAATTGGTCTCTTGCTGTCTATCAAGGTCAGATGAGTCTCTTCAGGCTTTACTCTTGGAACCATGTGCACAGCCTGTCAAGCCCTCTGTCAGTGTCAGCCACCAAGGTGAGTCACAGTCTTGCTTCACCATGTACATTCTGTGAAAGTATGAGAGACTATTTTATCACTTAGTGACCTTCCTTTGACACAGTGTACTTCTTGATTCCCATCCTCTTGGGCCCAGAAACTCCCTGCTGAGGACACAGGGCAACTGACCAAAGTTGTAGGATCTTTCCAAAATGGTTCTTAATGTCCTGGGTTTCTGCTGACCTTGGAAGGGCCAGAATATTGGCTGGTTCTCAGCCCAGTTATCTCTCTAGATCTGGTCTCTAACTCTTTTTTTTTTTTTTTTTTTTTTTTCTGTCTTTGAGACGGGGTCTCACTATGCAGTTCAGGCTGGCTTTAAGCTCACTTTATAGCTCAGGCTGGTCTCGAACTCACAACAATCCTCCTGCCTCAGCCTCCCGAGTGCTGGGATTACAGGCATGCACCACCATGCCCGGCTTTAGATCTGGTCTCTAACTCTTAACTGTTAAATATTTAGAAGAGCATCAGTTATATGTCTTAGCATATGTGAAGCACAAATTTGAATTCTTTTTGATAGCTGTTGCCCTGTGTTAAAGACAAATATTTGTAAGATTTGTGTATTTGACCTCCTGGAGGGTAGGGTGGCCTCCAGTCAAGAGGTTGGTAGTTAACTTTCTTGAAATTGAAGAAAAACTAGGGCTTTAAGACTCAGAGGAGAAAGAGCTAAGATGCTAGCTGACTTAGGAGAGATCTGGCAGAGAGAATTCTGTCTTTCGTTCCTACTACTCTGTGCTGTGTATATAGAGAGCAGAGTGCAAGGCAGTAAGTAGTGTGGACTGGGTGTGTGGCACAGCGGTGGAGTGGGGGTCTGGAGAGCAGCTGGTGGAGAGCAGAGGAGCAGCATGCAGCCTGGTCAATCCAAGCCCAACAGCCTGGGCCCCTGGATCTCAGAGTGGCACTGGGGCTTCAGAAGCAGCTGTAAGTGGCACTGGGCTGGGCACAGACCAGCTCATTTGCTGAACCAGGCAGCCACTGTGATGCCAGCAGGCAGACTGGGGTGGCACAGCATAGATTGTCTGGGGGGTTCCATTGCAATGGAAACAGTGGCTGCATGCTTGGGGCAGTGGTTCACAAGGCACTGGGGTCCAACAGTGCAAGGTTGGGTCAGGAAGACTCAGGCCCATATTTTCTTTCCCCAGGATGGATTCAACACCCTTACAGGGAGGGAGGCCTTTGTGTGCAGGCTTACTGGAGCACTACACATGCACTTGATGTGGACTCACTCTGCAAACCAGCATAGATTGGAACTCAGCTTTTATGGTGGCACTATGTGCCAGTTATGTCCTGCTGCCAGGGCTGTGAGGGTGGTGAATGGGTAGAGGTACAGAGGACTGCATGCTGGGATGGGCAGTTGATGCCCTGTATGTGGGTGGGGACCTTGCCTCAGACTGGTGCATAGGCAGGGTCAAGATGATTGGAAGTGGTAGGGAGGAGGGGGAACTGGGTGAAGCAAATGTCCCAGGGCAGGGCACACAACCTGAGCTCATGCAGGGCTCCACATGCTCCCCTGCCTCATGCAGCAGAGGCTGCACAGGAGCAAAGAAGGAGCCAGGGACATAGGAGGAGGGAGCTAGAGACAATGGGAAGGCCTTAGAGGCAGGGAGAGGGGAGAAGAAGGGTCTTACCTGATCTAAAGCTGATGGGGACTGTCTGGAGCAGGGTGGAAGATGTCAAAGTGACAGGGAGGCCTGCTTAAGATGCCAGGGGATTGAGACAGGGCTTCAGACAGAGCTTGAGACAGGGCTTGAGGCAGGGAGGCCTTATCCTGTGTTTTAGGCTCTAGTTTTAATCTTAAATCCAGAGAACAGAGAGTGACCAGCTCAAAGAGCTGCCTGAGCAACCACGGCTGTTTATTCACTGGGAGGATGCTGAGCTGAGAGTGTGGAATCAGAGGGGAGCAAAGTTAGAACAAATGCTTAAGGGGGAGGGGAGGGCTTCGCCAAGCTGAGGAATGCCCAGGGAGACTGTGTGCTTCTCAGGCTGGAGGTGCACGTGACATGGTTTTGTTCCTCTGTGGTTTTCCCTGTGCAGCTAGCAAGGGGCTCACCACTGGGTGTGACCAAATGTTGAATTCTGCTGAATAGTCATCCTTCCTACAATGTGTGTTTTTCATGTGTAGTCCTTTCTCTTGAAAATTGAGGCCTTTTATGCTAGTGAGGCTTGTGTTTGGGAATAATTGAATCTACTGCACATGGGAGTAGCTTCTTCCCATTGTATCCTAAGTTCAGTTCCTCCCACCATGTCTTGCATTCGTCAGCACATCTGTCCGCACTGTGGTGGACTCATAGCACTGGGCAGTCAACCCTAAGTCCAAGACTCTCTGGATGAGCCAAGGGCTGAGGTAAGTTGCTTGGAGCTTCCTTATGCTACCATTAGCACATCTGGGAGCTCTTGAGTCACACCCGCTTCATCCACCTGAATTTGGGCAACATCCTGAGGCCAACCCTGCTTACACTCTTCTAGGAGAAGCAGAAATAAGAGGAGCAAAGACTCAGGAAGTGTTTAAGTCTCTGGGCTGTAGCACATACATTTTAGATGCCACTGCCTGACAAACCATTTCCCCTCTTGAACTTCTCTAACAGTCCAGACACGGGCCCCACATGTCCTACAGATGAGGAAAAGTGTGCACTGTGGGAGTCACGAGTTCTGCGTGCCCCTGAGGTGACCTGCACACTGCCGATCATTCCTGTCAGTCCTATCCAGAGAGGTCCAGGGAGAGGCAGCTGGGGCCCAGTGCACATCGTTTAAATCCAGAAGCCTGACCTGATTCATCCCATCTCCCTGTCCCCTCCATCCCAGTACCACTCTCCCCAGTTGGTGCCACCTGTTATTTACACCGGCACACATCTGTACTTCCTGAGCACACCTTCCACGTTAACTTCAATGCTTGAAGCTGCACCACCGCTGTACACTTGTAAGCCTTTGCTATCTGTACGGAAGAATCTGGAAGCTGACTCTCAGACCCATCCCATACTGTGTCCTGGGAAACTCCTACTACCTCCAAACTGTGGCGTGGGAAGGATTAAGTGCCTCTTATCTTGAGCATACATAGTTTCTACAAAAGGGCAAGATTGCAATGATCAGGAGGTGAAGAGAAGACAGAAGATTTTAAAAAAAGCAAAGTTAGATGATCAAGTGGCAGGAATAAAGGGCTCATACTAATTCTCTGCAAGAAATAAGAGAGGTTACAGCTAGTTATGAAAAACCTAAGACTATCGGCATAAATGAAGTGGGGTCCAAGCCCCAGGAAGGACCCAGTGGTATCCACCAAAGGGGTAGCACGCTCAGCAAGTGGGCAGGGTCTCTGCTGGTGTGTGGTGTGGGCCACATGACTCTACTAGTGACTGTGGGTGTTCTCTCAGAAAGCCAGAAAAATATAGCATTAGACCACACAAAAAAATAAGTGAATTAACCAGCCAAAAAGATGAGCTCAGATGGGCAAAGATAAGCTAGGCAGGGGCACTTTTGCCAGAAGTATTCCTAGGAGTTTTGAGGGCAGCTGCTTTGGACCATGCATTCAGTCATACAGATCACATTCTACCACAAAGAGAAACAAATCCTGATCTCTAAAGTACA
Source organism: Ctenomys sociabilis (assembly GCA_004027165.1). NCBI lineage: Eukaryota > Metazoa > Chordata > Mammalia > Rodentia > Ctenomyidae > Ctenomys > Ctenomys sociabilis. The sequence goes on from PVKA01046274.1 coordinate 12,989, forward strand.
AGTAAACAAATGCAGCATAGAGCTCTGCATTCCCATGCAAATCATAGCAGAGATCTCTAAACACAGCCAAGTTATGTTTAGCCTTTTAAATTTCCTCCAAACAAACTGGGACTAACTCACAAAAATCCAAAAGTGGTTTAAGAAACTCAAGTCCCAAATTAGTGCTCTAGGAAACTCACATTGGCTCAGAAGCCATGCGTTGGCTCATAGGAAGACCACGCACAAGTCCAGAGATTCCCTGAAAGTATTTAATTTTCCACTTTATTAAAAGAGACAAAAGCAGACACTGCCGTAAATAACAAGACACTACTTGTTCCTATGCTGCAGTGACAAAGGGCAGGGGTAAAAGACCCCAGGGCTGATCATAACCTTACTGATGAAACCAGGCATCTTGTGGTCACAACCATCTGTGGTCCCCGGACCCAGGAGTCACCTGGCCCGAGGCTGATTCCTGGATTTAGCTCTCTGGATTTATTTCCCTACCTGAACTCCTAAGTATGAGAAAATCCTGTAAAAATGGAAATATGAATTTATTCACTAGTTGACCACATGTTTAAGGCCTCATCCATCTTCCTCTAAGTCACATAAGTGCTCTAATGCATGCGAAGCACAGGAGAAAAGCCCGGATGTACCGAAGTGTCAGTTCTGCTAGGGTTTCTTCTACTGGTAGAAAGAAGTTAATAGTTCGGTTCCATTAAGCTTTATTGGTGTTAGAGCCAAGAGAGGCAGCTGCTAGCTTTTAAAACCCCAATTTTCATTTAGCATTTTTTTAACTTTGTGGTAGTACTGGGGGTTGAATTGAGGACCTTGTGCTCAGCCAGGCAAGCACTTATTCCACTGAGCTATCTCCCCAGCCTTAAAATCCTAATTTTTATTTTTTAATTTTTTTTCAAGTTATTTTATCTGTAATAACCCTGTAATAATCCAAACCTTGTTTCCTTTAACGGAGATGCCATCATCACTGCCACACAATGCATTATCAAAGGCATTGAAGACACTGGATCCAAAGACCCTGATGGTAAGAAGCCTTGTGGGCCCACGGACTGACGGCCGGTTATGGAGTCTTACAGGGCAGCAGGAGGCAGACGAGACAGGAGACAGGAGGAACCTTCCTCAGAGGACCGGGCGCGGCTGCTGGGTCATGAGTACCTTGAAGCGCTTCTTGATAGTGCTTCGGTGCCACAAATATTTGTCATCTGGGGAGAAGCGAGCAGGATGGGCTGAGCATGTCCTTTGTCCCATTGGGTCAAATTTCTTCAGCGTGTACACCTGGTCTCCCTGCTCGTTCAAGTAATACTGGAGAAACATGGCCACGCTTCTCTATCATTCCTTCTCCTTAGCCGCCGCTCTGGATCAACAGTTTCTCAAAATCCTGATTTTTAAATCTCTGTTTCAGTTTCTTAATTTTAAACCTGCTAAAGTGGAGCCCAGGGATTCATATATGTTTGAAAATTGTCCACCTGTCCATGGCCTAGGCACTTCCTCTGGCCAGGCTACTGTTGTCACCGAGGAGCCAAAAGTCCATGGAACAGGCAGGGTGAGTGACACCCAAGAGCCATGCTGGGCCTCCTTTCTCATCCTGGCCTCCCTTCCTTCAGCGACTCTGGGTCTGCCCTACAACTCAAATTCCAGAGCTGTGTGCCAGGCAGGACAGGACAGCATGACAGCTTTTGTCTGGCCTTCGCTCCCTACATTTGGGGCTTGGCAAAGCAAGTTGACGGTCCCTGATGTCTCTCTGGAGGCCAGTCTCTGCATGGGAAGCTTCCCTGAGCCCCGATCCTGTGCCTGTCCGGTGGAGATGCATAAGGACCTGTGCCTAACCCAAGGATCACACTTCCTCAGAAGAACAGAGGACCCTAGTCACAGTAGAAAGGGAAAAGGACCAGTCAGTGAATGAGTGGTAAGAGCACTGATTGACGGAATCAAGAGAAAAGGACTGAAAGCCCTGTCAGAGGCCTCTTGTCAGTATATTAACTCCTCCAGGGGAAAACGAAAGTGCAACTTGAAACAATGATTCATAGTGTCATAGAAAAGACTAGTCTT